>MVJL01009628.1:0-200224 GCA_002156465.1 Macrocentrus cingulum | reverse complement strand
CCCCCCCGTCATCAGCTGCCCACCACACTTTTCAATTTTGTGATCCAGTTAATTGAGTATTGCCTCCTCATTTCTTCGTAACGACCTGCCCCGCCGGCCATCACACTCATTCCCGCGTCAATTGGGTTATGTGTCGTCGTTTTCGCACGAATAATAAATTTCGAGGTCGTTCCAAACACCTTAAAATCTTTTTTTCACCCCCTTGATGAGCTTCCAAACATTTTAAATTCTTCACACACACCTGTTACACCTGACACACATTGATTCCACCATTGATTCCATATTTTTATCAACAGAAAAAAAGAAAACAGCCCCTTAAACCAACCGCATGCGCCATCTACCATCAAAACTGCGTACATTTCCCTCTAAATTTCCTTTTTTACCGACATTAACCCATTGAGCGGTAGTTTTTTTCTCTCTGAAATCTGTTTTACCCGCGGTTCATAAAAAACTGCGCGCGCACGCGCGCGACGATAAAAGTCAAATTTTTATTTTTATGAATTATTAATTATTACCCTTCTAAATACATTATTTTTTCGATTTTTTTTTTGTTCTTTTCAGCATTTCAAATACTTGCATTGTGCTTTTCCATATTACAAAATGCCTCACGTCTATTTAAAACATGAAATACACATATCAGTCTAACACAAAGATATCCAACTACCCCTCTAATCATATTACCCATTAAATATATTGCTAATTAATTTTAATAATATCGCATTTTTAAGTAGCATAATTATTATCATAGTGACTTAACTTCTACATACGTCCTCCGCCGTAAAACGTAAAATATTAAGTATAGCCACGCGCGCGTGTGTGTGGCTGCGAAAGGAAAAAATAGCGGAAAATTCACAGCTTCTTGTACCAGAAGAGGTAGTGCTCGCCCTGGCTGATTTCCAGATCGTCGACCCCTGCAAAGTGCCAAAACCATAAATGAGCGTATAGAGTAAGAGAACGCGTTCTGAAAGAGGCCACATGACGGCTCATAAATTACCTCCCGGTGCGACGAGTTGATTGCCAGGCGGCGCCGCGCGATCCGGCGGCGACGGCAGCCTGTACAGCAGCCAGTAATGATACGACATGGGGTCCTCCTTGTAGCCAGCGATTGTGTGCACGTAATGGCCGTTTGGCCACTCGGAGGCTGCAAACTCAAAGTGCGGCGACATCTCGGCTGCCACGAGCATTACTCCGTAAAATGTCTCGTTCTTTGGCGCAGTCACAGTCAAATGATATGTCTCGTTGTCACCAAACCATAGCGTGTACGATACATTGACCATTGGGCGAGTGATCTCAGTCGTCGGGACATCAGTGAAAAAATCCGTGCTGTTGGCTGCGGTGATTGGAGCACTGGGTGTGCTCGAGGGAATCACATTTTCATGGCTTTCCGATGTCGTTTCCTCTGCAAACCATATTCCACAATCAATCGTTGAAATATTCACGACAGAGTTGCAAAACCTACCGAGATAATTTGGCACCAAGTGCGCGGGAGACTGCTTGTTACTGCTCTTGCCGCAATCGAGGCTGCGAATGGACGTGAGACCTCGCGGCAAAACTGCGAGAACAACCTGAGCAGTGGTATAAACATCTTCGGCAAATGACCCGTCAGATTTTTGCTGAGCAGCCAGCCACATCAGAGCCGCCGACTTGTTGCCGTTAGTCTGCTCGTTTTCAATTCCCGTCAAGGCCTGCATCACCAGAGCTGTCGTCTGCACGTCGCCGAAACTGCCGTCCGGCTTCTGACGCTCGGCAAGTCGTACTGAGGCCCTGCGCACCAGGTGGTGGAAGTTCCTGTGGCCGTGATCCTGCACAATGCAGCCCAGAGCCAGAAAAACCATTGACATTGTCTCTAAAAGCGGATTTACAAGATTACACCCCGAAAATTAGTCAATTTCTCGCGAGTACTCACCGAGATTGTGATGCTGCGAGACGTTGGCGATGTCGTAGAGCCTTCTGAGCTGTCGGGGCCGCACACGGGACTCTGCAGAGCACGCAGCCAGCGCCATAAAGGCGAAATCGAGGTCCGAGGGCGGCTCGTGGTGCTGCAGAGTGCCAATAAGATCGTGGCCGTGGAATTGTCGAGGGTCCGAGCACAAGGCATTGAGTGCCAGGGTGTACTTGGCCAAGTGAGCCGCCGAAAACCCGAGCTCTTTGTGTCTATTGAACGAAAAAAATTGTCAAAAACGCGCGGGAAAAATTGTTTTAAGCGTACCTCCAGAGCATCAGCACGATTTCTAGCTCCATCTGCTTGCTGCTGAGCTGCAGCTCCAGGGGAATCGACAAGGCATGGTTGTCCTGCGACAAATTGGCCAGACGAAGGGCCAGGAGGACTGTGTGAGTGTCGTTGCCCCAGCCGGCAGTGTCTTTGTTCCTCTGGCTCCACAGCCACGCTCTCGCACGCTCCGAAAGCGCTTTGACATCGACATCAATGCGTTTTGCAACCGATGTACTATTAATTCCTGCAAAAAAAGAATTTAATCTTAGTTGGATATCTTATATATTTCTTTGAGAGTTCGAGAATGTGAAAAAATTTTGAGAAATACCTTTACAAGTAACTGCGCATGCACCGACAAAAATAACAAAGATGGCGGACCAGCGGAGCATTTTTCTGCGCAGAAATCTGAAAAATTTGAAGAAGAAAAAAGGGTGAAAGCGTCGATATTAACCAGAGAAACACATCAAGTTCATCGTATAAACAATTTTATGACCCATCAAACTCCTTAAATAGTCACTCTAACCTATCCCTTTTTATAATGTCCGGCAGTAATTGAATTTTATTCTAAAAAAAAAAAAAATATTTGTACGTGAAATGAGGTATAATGACGATAATTACCAGCGGGAGCACCTTTGAAGATAAATTTTAGCGTGGCTTTGACAAAGATGATTAAAAAAATTGTGCCGAAAGTCATATATACATGGTGTGTCTTGCAAGCGAGCAAAAGTAATCAATAGAAAATGGCTGGGGTTGAAAATGAGTCACAAAATCTCACACAACACTTATCGCACAATTAACTGGTGTAGCTCGTTGCGAAATAGCGGCCCGAGGGGCATTCGGTTGAGATTGACGTTGATAAAATAGTCGTAATGGGCGATTGTGACAGGGGAAATCTCGTGAATGCGCAATGCAGACTGGAATCAAGCGCCACAACCCTGTATCCCAAGTGGCCAAGGGGTTCGAAGACCTCCCACTCGATCCTCCCACCCTGCAGCATGACGAGAAAAATCACCCTGTTGTCATAGTGATGAAATATAAATTTATATAGCTACAATGATAAAAAGTTATAATAAATTTATAGAAATATATTCGATATACTATACAATAAACTTACTTGATGCTTACAGATATCTCCTACTGTATTTTAAAATAATTGTTGACTGTACAATTAAAAATATTTTTTTTTTTTTTCTTAAAAATCACTTTTCCCATATAAAATACAGCCTTATTTCGTGATTTCTTGCATTTTTCGATGAATAAACATCCATTATCACTGCGATATCTTCAGTTAAATGCCGGAAAACATCAAAATATTCATAAATAAAAATTAAAACAACACTGTTTTCCTCTTTCAGGAGTTGATTGTCTAAAAATAGTGTAGAATCGTGGTAAAATGTGTTTTTTTTTTCAACCTAAATCTTCATATTCTGTGATGACTGCATCTCAGGTTTTTTCGGACTTGAATTAATTTCTTGCTGTTCTTGTCGCCGGTGTCGAAGCATTGTCGACAGTGCGCCATTAAAACTGGCAGTTTTCTTCTTAGCACTGCCCTTTGGAGTGACCTCGCCGATGCGCCGGACTGGCAATTGAGGCGAGGACATCTCGTCCATAAAATCAAAATTGTCCTTCTCCTCAGCGCGTGATGATTCACTGCCATGAATGAGTTGATTATTAAGAATGTGCGAGTTTTTTTTCGAATAGAGGAGATTGTTTTTTACTTGTAGGCTGACAAACAGTGGTCAGGTTGACTGCTTAAGGGCACAGGCGAGGGTCCTCGTCTTCCTGGACATCTCCACTCCAAGTCTAGACACTGTTTATTGCACTCGAGCCTCTCGATTGCCGCCAGCAGGTGCTCAGGCTTGAGGGACCACTCGATCTGGGGGATACAAATTTAAAGAGGTGGAAAAAAGATTTTCTGAGATTCCATCTGATTACCTGTGAGTTGACTTCATATTTTTCGTCGTCAGAACAATCCACGTACCAATCCTGGTCCATATTGTCCATGGTGAACATTTCAAGAGTTTTACAATAATAAAATCATCATTTAGAGGTTATGTTGATGATGTTTGGAGATAATCTGTCTCTTTTAATGTGCCGTTTGGAGATCTGTTGTATAATATAAAATCGAAGCACTACTTGAAATTAAAACATGGAAAATTGACTAATTAAAAAATGCATTCTAGTGGTCGTTTAAAAATGTGTTTACTGACGCACACAGTTGTGTTGGTGAAGTGTATAATACATGTACGTATTGTACATCAGTACATACGTGTGTGGCCTTGGTAAATTTTTAGTTTTGCTTTGGCAGCGGCAAACGAGGTCGATAAAAAAAACATCGAAGTGACCGACGTCAGTGTATTTACCATCTGCTGAGGAGCGCTACGAAACCGACTGCGAAGATTTTTCCCCCTCAGCTGTTTAATTAACCTCGAAAAAATACTTACCATTATAAAACACTCACAACCTCTAAAAAAACATCATGTGCCATGTGTCATAAAAACAAATCTCAACTATTAAACTCGTGAATTAAAAAACGTTTCTCTTCACTGTCCACAATATAATCTATAAAATGTTGCGTAGACAGGCCCGCTTGCGCCGAGAATATCTCTACCGCAAATCCAAGCAAGACAAGCTAAAAACCATCCAAGAAAAGAAGGACCGAGTGAAGAAGGCACTTGAAACTAACACGCCAATCCACCCAGATCTCCGTAAAGACGCTCTGTACCTCCAGAAAAAGGCAGAATGGGAGGACCTGGGTCCTCAAATGGCAGCGGTGACAGGCACCGAAATGGGAGGAACAACCGGCAACGCTGAGGACGATGAGTACCGTTGGGCGGGTGTGGAGGACCCGAAAATCGTCATAACAACCTCCAGGGACCCGAGTGCTCGACTAAAAATGTTCGTCAAGGAGCTGCGTCTAATCTTTCCCAACTCGCAGCGAATGAATCGCGGTAACTACGAGATGAAACAGCTAATCCACGCGTGTCGCGCCAACGAGGTGACCGACTTTATCATCGTACACGAGCACCGAGGTGTTCCAGACACTCTGATCATCTGCCACCTTCCATTCGGCCCGACAGCGTACTTCAACATGTCAAACGTCGTCATGAGGCATGACATTCCGGACATTGGTACAATGTCTGAGCAGTATCCTCACCTAATTTTCCACAATTTCAAGACCACCCTGGGCCAAAGGACAATGGACATCCTGAAATACCTATTCCCCGTGCCAAAGGAGGACAGCAAGCGCGTGATAACGTTTGCAAATCACGACGACTACATCTCATTTCGTCATCACACCTACAAAAAAGTCGGCAAGGACATAGAAATGACCGAGGTGGGACCGAGATTCCAGCTGAAACTCTTTGAGATCAAATTGGGAACGTTGGACGCGACGGAGGCAGCGGAATCGCAGTGGGCCCTACGGCCCTACATGAACACCAGCCACAAGCGGAGGTTCCTGTCGGACGAGGACGGTTGGCAGCAGGACAACTAATGTAAATAAAAAAACTCTTTTCCATGAATAAACAAAAAATTACCTTACAAAAAAATTATTTCTTCGCCTAGACAGCTCCCTGTCTTCATGCTTCATCCTGAGACGCGCGTAAAAGCGCCATCCAAGGCCTCGTTGACAATTGATTGCTTGTTTATTCAATGGCAGTGTTTGCCACACGTCCGACAGACGATCATCCCCATGATTGTAAAAATATCCGCCCTCTGAGCGCACGCCCACGGCCTTGGTACGACCTTGCCACCCCCTGGCACACTAGAAAAACACGTCCGACAATTAATGAGATATAATAATTGCTACAGCGATAAAAAATCCCAGCACAAATCGGCACTCGAGAGCTCGCAGCAATGTGTCGTCATTTGTGATCGATCTGCCGGCCTGTGTACTTTTCTCCGATAAGCATCTGCTTTGCAGTGCACTGTCAACAGTAATTACCCAGTTGTGTCAAGCGGACGATTCATATCGCTGCAATCAAACTCCTCCCCTGTTCAAGCCACACTTCGATTGTCCAAGCTCGCAAATCTAGGATGCACTGTTGTTCGTCAATTTGCCGTGACGAGTATGAAGACGGTGACTGCGCGCACGGTTAAGCTCGCACGAACTGTAAGTAAGTACGCAATCCAACAGTAATTCCCCTCCTGAAAAAAAAAAAAAAAACAAATACTTTACAACCTTGAATTGCAGAATTTTTCGGCCGCGACGAATGCAAGTCGCAAACCATGAGCAAGCCGTCGCCTAAATCCGACCTCTACCAGAGTCTCACGCCGGTTTTTTACCTCAACAAGGTTTTTGGGCTGTTGCCAATCAGGTTTACGCTGCAGCCCACTGGCAGATACGTTGGACGAGTCAATCTCTTCGATTTGACCTGCAGGTGAAGCTGAAGAATCTCTTGATCTTTTGAAAATGTCATTGAATGCAGGTTTTAATGCTTACCAGTGCGTGTCTGCTGATTTTTTTCATCGTGGCGGAGATTTTCGGCCTCTGGCGGGACCTTCGCGACGGCTGGGAGAACAGTACACGGCTGAAGCATCAAACCGCCGTGAATGTGACGATCGGAGACGTCGTGGCGGTCGCGCTGCTGGCGGCCGTGGGTGTTTTGGGTGCGCCGTTCCGCTGGAAGTACCTGCAGGAGATGATGGCAACGTTTTTTCAGGTAACCATGACTTGGTGGACGTGTCAGAGACATTTCCGCAATTTTTCTTGCAGGCAGACGAGCGCCTGGGCTTCATTTCGCTGAAGAAGACGCGGAGATTCACAGTGGTATTTAGCGCGTTGTCACTGATGTACATTGTGTTTATATCGAGCCTGGACATCTACAGTTGGGACTTGCAGACAAAGCTGAAACGCAAATTACCCGACAAGGGTCCGATTAACTACTCACCAATCTATTTCCTCTATCTGCAGGCGTTATTTCTTGAAATTCAGTTTACCATGTCCGCGTACAACTTGAATGAGCGTTTTTTGCGGTTGAATAAAAACCTGGAGCAGCTGCTTCGTCGAGAGCGGGGCTTTGGCGATACGGAAAAGTTCCCGGCACCGTCGGAGATTGACATGAGACTGCCTGGTCGTGTTTTCCGAGCTCCTAAAGTCACAGACTGGGCGGCTAATGAGAGAGGTAGATGTTAGAATGATTTTTGAGATTTTTAACTTACATTAAATTTGATTTTTAGACAGTCGGAGCATGGCGGACACCATTTCGCAGCTCACAACGGTGCATGCATCGCTCTGCGACACGAATATGCTGATAAACAAGGCCTTTGGCTTACCGATTCTCGTCGTGACCATCACTTGTCTTATGCACTTGATTATAACACCGTATTTCTTGATAATGGAGGCAAACACCGATCGCGAAGCCATTTTCATCTTTGATCAGTGTCTCTGGTGCGTTCTGCATGTCTATCGCATTTTAATTGTCGTGCAGCCGAGCTATGCAGCGACAAAATCATCGCAGACGACAGCCATTTTGGTTAGTCGATTGCTTGTCTACAATCGAGATCCCGAAGTCGAAAAACAACTGGAGATCTTTTCGCTGCAAATTCTTCACAGACCGTTGGATTTCAGTGCCTGTGGACTATTTTCTCTGGATAGAACTCTTGTTACATCGGTAAGAATGCTCTTGATGTATTTTTTTTTCATTTAATTTCAGTGTCGGACATTTTCTCTCATGTTTCTGATTTGTTTTTGACAAGATGGCAGGCGCAGTGACGACATATTTGGTGATTTTAATTCAATTTCAACGAGCGGATGACACTAAAGATACTAATAATATCTTAAAAAATGCAACATTACTATTGAGAAATGTTTCGTCGTATCATAACACGACGGGACTTAAAATCCCGAGTTGAAATTCTCTCTCTCTCTATGATTAATATACCTTCCCTCCCCGTTTTCTCACGATTTTTCTGACAATCCAACTTGAAATTGTACATAATAATTGATTAATATTAAAAAAAATATTGGAATAACACAGCAAGTGACAATAATAACGATAATTGGGTTTATTCATACCATTTAGACTCTTGCAATTTCACTCAAGTGGTCAGATAATCATCATGATTAATCATTGTCGAAATATAAATAACTCCCGGCCAATGAGCTTTTTTAGCGCAGCACAAAAATATTTCATATCTCCCAAAATAACAATTCAATTGGCGAATTGTATATTGTTAATACATTATATGTATATACATTGAACAAATGAATTAATTGACAATGATGACAGACTCACAATGATCAATTTTAACCGTGGTTTGTTGGTTTTTTTCTTTTTTATCTCTGATGTCACGGTGCTGCAACAACAAAACACTCTCTGAATACTTTGAAAAAACTTGTGCACTGCACACTCACAGAGCCCACGTATACGTGACGATTTATAAATGATTTTTCACGGGTTGATATTTCATCAAAAATCGACGGGGGAGCCTAAAAAGAAGGTCAGCGCATCTCGCAGTCACTCGTAGAAATTTATATCTGAAAAGCCCGAATGAGGGATATATCAGTGATGTCTTCTCTGTACAAGTGCTCCTTTGGCATTTCACGCATATCAAGCGTGAGACAAGTGTCACAGCCTACCTAATTAAAAATTCCGATACTTTTTTCAAAAGTACATATGTACAGATTAACGTATATATTCACCCATTCCCAATCGTCAATGCGAAAATTTTCAATCATTCCATAACCTCTGTAAACTCGACGTTGTCAGTGAGACCTTGACATATGTATATGTCGTCTTGTACAAATATCAATCTAGAAATAAATATTTCATCATACCATTGTAAGGTATCTACGACTTAAAATGCTCAAAAGTACGAATATTATAAATTTATAAACAAAATGTACAGCGGCAAACCTGACAGCGACGAGGGCGCGAGGCAATGCAATGATGTCGAAAAAAAAAGCCAAATTAATTTTAAATCTACACCATTTTTCGCGGTTTTTTCCAGTCCCATTCGGCAATAGATGCTCTCCAAAGTGACTTGATTCTCGTAATCGTGTAGAAATTCAGTATGTAAACGTGCTTTTTTTTTTTGTTTTCCACGCCAAGGCATTAATTGACTGTCTGGCTCGCTGATGGGGACGGTGCTGCAGGACGATTTGATGCTTCGGCACAACCGTCTTTAGGTAACGGAGATATTTTTAGCGATCTCGGACACTCAAAGGTCAGTTCGGAATTTGATGACAGGACTTCTATCGAGTCATTTTCCGTTGAGAGCCTGTTTGGATGGCGTGCCGGACACTGACACGGTGATAAATGGTGTCGCAATCGGGAAAAACACTCACTGCATACTCTCACCGGATTATACAGTTGTTCACTCGGCAGGGGAGTTGAATTTTCCGAGCAGTCAGCGCAGAAAATTTTACCGCAACATCTAAAACAATAAAAAGAAAAACTGTCTAAAAGCCGTAAAAAAAACGACGAGATAAGAACTAGCCACCGAAAAATTTATTTTCGCCTATTTCGAATTTTTAATTGAATATCTGCGGCAAAAAATACCTGCAGTGATGCTTGCGTCGACCCAGCCAAAATTGTGTGTCACATCCCATGCAACGATTAACCGCGTGATCAGGTACCCAAAGCGTCGGAGCAGGTCCAACGTCCTCGACAGCCTCCCAGGACATGTCAGAGGGCAGAGATTCGCCGTGATCTCCAGCACTGCCTACCGAATCCGGGAGCGAGCCCTGGAATAATCCAAATTGAAGATATCCATCACGAGAGTGATGAAGCAAGTACTTACAATATCATCAATACGATCATTGTCGGCATTGTGATTATTGCAGAGTTGTTTGATGAGAGCGAGGCGCGTAGTGTGAAGCTCTTTTTTCAGAGCTTCCTCCTTAATCTATCAAAAATAATCCTTCACATATCCACCCAAAATTTTCCGTTCCACAAGCAATCACTCACCTTGTTTTCCGCAATAATTTCGTGTACACGCCGCTGTACGTCGCAATGAATTACAGGAAGCCCATCGACATCATCCAGGCTGTCAGGGTGATCCAGAGACGCATCCTGATGCGTAGGAGATGCTGGACAGATACTGCTCGGTGTTCTGGACATGAGGGGCAAGCTGGTTTCGCTCACATCGCTGTCTTCCTGGTTCAAACGGCTGCACGTGCAGCCGGCTGTGCGACTGGTTGTCTTGATGTCGCCATTTGACTCCTCCCAGACATTCAGCGGTGTCTCTTCAACCTTTTCTGGGTCAGATGGAGCACTAAAACCCGGTAAAACACGTTAATAAACCCACCAACGCCATGGAACACCTGACACATTTTGAAATACTACTCACACTTCTCCATTGGTATCGGCCGGAAGCAGAACCGGCTCGCTGTTGGGTATTAGAGTGTCTGTGGAGCTGTCAACCGATGGATTGGCCGTAGAATCGCTCAACGTCGGGTTGACAGTGGACTGATTGGTTCGCGAGGCAGCTTCTGGTACTCGGACACACGTCTCCGAGTTTTCCTCGTCCGTGTTTTCACTCTCAGTCTTGTCAGATCCATTTTCCAAAATTATCGTGTCAAATTTCCTGGAAAATCCACCAATCAACACTGTGAAACTAGGTTCAAGACTCTCTATCGGTCACTGAGTTAGATAACGATCTCTGGTGGGTAAAACGAAAAAAAAAAAAATTTTTTTTTACTTTTCTAGAGAAATACTGGGATCGCTCAGTCTACGATGAAGATAGGCCACATGATCCTGAGCGTGAATCAAATCTCCATATGACCGAGTCTTGGTCATCTGGCTGGCCTGCGGCTCGTCATTCTCACTGCCCTCGATGTCAATAATTGCCGGACGCTGCTTATCGCGCTTCGGCGACGTTTCCATCGAGCCCAAGTACACCTCGGACCACAGCACGAGGTCACGGACACTGCACCGCGGCCAGAGCACGGTATTCTTCGACGGCTTGTACAAATGGTTGACGAACGAGTTGGAGTTGAGGAAGCGCCAGATGGAGAAGGTGCGCTCGCGTATTCTTGACTGCAGCCTCTCTTGGCGTGTGTTGCACAGAAACGTGCCAAACAGCTGTGAGTACGTGTGTTGCGCCAGTTTGACCTGAAACAATACATTGTAAGCATACTGCCGCCAACAAATACAAATAAATATATAAATATATCAAGCTTCAACTCACAATATAGGCAGGAGACATTTGAAAACTGCACTGAAACTGACGGATGAGCTGGTGGACGCAATCAAGCCACTGCAAAAACACGGGACACCTCTCGTTGGGATCCTCGCAGCCGACAATTTGGCCACAACGGTCGGCAAACTTGTGACCAAAGTCTAACCATTCTCTCTCACAGAGTATTTGAAAGCCCTCCATCGTTCTGTAGTAGGGATCCAGGAGGATTTGGGCAAGGGCGACAATCTGCGGCGTGCGGTCCCAGCCGTCAGTGCAGTGAACGAGCACAGGACGGCCCTCGCGTTCGACGGCTGAGGCCACGGTGACGGCAGCACGCAGGAGATCTGACATATGCTGAAGCCACTTGGTGCCTTCGAGCAGACTGAGCCAGTTGATCTGGTCGGCGTCGGACGCGCAGAGCTGGCGCACCGCGTGGAAGCTCTTGCGAATCGAGTGGATGTTCGGCAGGTTCATGAACTGAATGTCGCAGCTGGCGTAGTAGTCTGGGCACTCGCAGCCGCCGCCGCGCGCCCGATTTGCCACCGCGGTCGTGTAGGAGCGCGCGTCGATGATCAGAACTTTTTTCGGCGCACTCGTCGTCACAATATCATCACCCATGTCGGACCCATTGCTCGTCGGCGAGTCAATCATCGTCGACTCGCCTCGGTCGTACGAGCACGCGTCGGACAGGGCTTTTAGCAGGTCCTCGTCCTCGGTACTGCGCCAACCGAGCCAACCCACCTCAGGTTGACTGCTGCGCGCAATCACAGCGCCGTTGTTCACGTTGCGCCACACCACCGTGGGAATACGACGGAAACTTCGAAATTTCGACACGACTTCGAGGATTTTGTCCGAGATGCAGGCGGGCACCAGGAGCTGTGGCGGGTACGAGGAACACATACGGTAGTCCTTGTTTATCTGGCTGATTCGCCAGGTGCCGTGTAGGTTGAATTTTAGACGCTCCACCTCGGAATTGAATGACGACATGTAGGAGCTTGTGTCCTTACCCAATCGGGGGTAGTCTCTTCCCTCCTCCATTGACCACGCGTAGTATCCAAACGCGAAAATATCATCGAAACTCTTTCTCGAGTAAATCACCTTGTGCAGGCGCTTGAACCACTCGAGGCAGTGCTCATTTGTTGGAAATGCACAGCTGAAAAATGGTTACATTTAGTTGGAATGATTAATTAATTAATTAATAATTACTTAGTCTATTGACAGTTGATAAATTTCGAGTATTTTCCTTGGAGATATGTTAATAGATCTTTTGTTGTTTGTTTGTTTATATTATTTTGAATTATTATAAACCCGCCATGTTTCGGTATTTCAATCAATCACGATTCAAGTTGCTCCGCTTTTTAATAAATTGAAATGTGATTGGTTAATTTTTCAATGCTTGAAAATCCTATTGGAAGAACATAACCAATTAATGAAAATCTACAACATTTTATAGGATTTTTAGTTGTGTTATTGTGTTTTTAAACTGTAAAATGAGGTAATGAATTCTTACAGGCTAACAAAATTATTCATGAACGAAATATCAATACATGCGTACACGGATTTTATCCGGTGAATTTGGAAAAATCGAGTCGCGTAACATGTAAAATTATAAATTTTTTTACAATAAAACCTCTATTAACCTTTCTCGTATCTTTTCAAGTTCTTAAGATATGTTCAAGTTTAATCATCCCATCATATTTCAAATATATCTGTGAATCTACAAAAGATACAAAGAGAACATAAACAATACAATCTTGTTTTCTTCTCAATAAGAAAAAAACGAATATTTAAATCTCAAAATACTATATAATCTTTTCCCAAAGTAAAAAAACAAGGAAATAAATAAATAAAACTATAAGAGCGAACTTGCAGTTAATAACGTCAAGGAATCATGTGAAAAATGGCGTTCAAGGGTTATCCCAATCAATTAACAGAGTTACAGAGAGTGCCGGAAAAATTTTTCACAATTTTTCCCGCTTCCTTATCGGTTATGAACTTTGGACCATGCATACCTCACAGAGCGAGCATCCTTGCAGCTGATCTGCAAGTAGAATATCTCCTTGACCTCCAGCTGCTCCACAAGACCCAGGGGGATATTGTAGCAGGCCTGACTGAGCTGGAGGTAAAGCCTGTAGTTGGAAACGGCGAGGACGCCGTCAGCGGTGCGTCCAAGTGCCACAACAGATTCACCACTCAGTGGAGTAAAGGGTACACTGAGCGAGGCGTCATCGCTCTCAAAATTGGGATGCTTGGGGAACAGCTCCGAGGCTCTTAAATGGCAAATGGACTGCAAACTCGACGGTTCTTCCGACGTCTCCATATTCAGCGGTCGTAAAAACGCCAGGTCAGACAACTTGCGTCGTCGCAATATACCTGAAAAACCAACAATCTTATTAACCATCAACATTAGCCGAATAATCATGCAGCTATTCACGGCCAAAAATGACAACTAGACTCCGTCCTTCGTCTCAAGGAGAGGCACATATGTGTCAGGCACAATGGAGGAACAACGGCCATGTAAACAATACTCGATGTGTGCGTGAATGGCAGCAGAAAGTACGCAACCACTGTGCAAAATTGCACACTCGAGTGCAAAATACAAAGCTTTAACTACAAACAAACTGTATTTAATATTAGGTATAGATGCAAAACCCAACTATATATGTCCGGTCAACCATTTTCTGCTGCGACAAGCAACAATTAGTGATGGACGCAAATGATGGTTAGAAAAAAAAAGTCATTTATCAGGACAATTTAAGTATAAAACATACTCACAGTGCTGTTGGATGATTTGATGCTAGTTATAGACAGTTGTGAAAGACAGATTTCAACGATTTGGGGCGTAATGACACCTCAAGCCCAGACTGTTGTTGTCGCACTCGGCATCTTTCGTTTTTTTCCTTTTCTCTCAAGTCGCGACTTAGCCCGCGACCGCGGACATTTTTATGCTCGTACAAGGATTGCGGGGCCGCAGAATAACACAATTATGGTCGACAACTACGTGGGAAATCGTATTTAACGATTATCACGTCTCTCTCACGGCGACAACGAACCCAGTTCTCATTGCGGCGGACACGAAAACCTCCTGCTGCTCGCACGACGTTCAATTGCCATATTCAAGCTTGACGGTTATTATCTATGTACTCTCCTTTTGGCTGATTAAATCAAGACGTCTATACACTCGGCATTCGACGTGCGGAATTCAATACGAACGAGAGAGCGTACGGTCAAAGGCGTGAAATGCTGTTGCAATATGTACGAGAAAGAGCACTGGAACACAAACAGACGTGCGCGCGCGCAAACGCACTGCGATCACGGATGAGGATATTTTTTCTCCAAGTGTGTGTGCGTGTTGTTATGCTCGAACACGCTCACATATGGGTATTTATTTTTTAATCCAATCCAATAGAGATGCACTAATAAATGCAAGGTGACTTGATATGCAGCAAGCGACAAACACGAGGCGATTTTTAGGTTAGAATGCTGCGCCAACGGCCAAATTACGGGTTTCTCCTAGATTTCTCTACAACTTATGTAACCCTGCTTGCATTATACGACTCAAGGATGTTTATCGTCGCAGATTGAGCCTATGAAATGGCAACAAAGTTGTGTGTGTGTCACCAATTCCAAACGGGGAGGTGACACGGCAGTATTTTTTGTGTCTGTCTTGCCTCTCCGCAAATTTGCGAGTCTGCCCTGAAGAAAATGACGTAGTTGACATGTAGATTGCGATTGACAAAAGGCGGTTTATTTAAATAAAAGACCTTAAATGCATAGAAAATCTTCTCAGAGCATCAGTTATTTCAGTTTATAACCGAAAGGAAAAAAAAAATGGCTCTGTAATCGTAAAAATTGTGTGAATTTGTGAAATAAAAATGAAGCATGCTTAGTCTTGAAGTGAATTAAAATTCTAGGCTCCATCACGACCTCCAGAATTGTGGATTTTGAGTTAATCTTCGCTCAAAAGTTTCGTACCACGCTTGAACCGATGATAGGGGCACAAAATTTTCCGTTGGATTTGGAACCATTTGAGCTTGAGTGACTGAAAAGCTCGAGATAAAGTTGAGAAAACTTGTGAGCATTTTCTGGGCAAATTCCACAAATGTATTGGTAGTTTCACGTGCCACAATTGCTGCTTGCGGTTCAATTATGGATAGTGGCTCGATTGACACTCCGATTTGAGCCACATGTGAGATTTTAGACTCGCCAAACACGAGTGCATGATTTCCCGTAAATTCATCGTTCTTTTTCAGGTTTGAGATCTTGAAAATTGCTGATGGCTTGGCGTTTGAGATGTAGCCCAAAAATTGCCAATTTGGCGGAGCATTGGGGTCGGGCCAGCTGAAGTACACTGAAATTATATGGAATTTTTATGTGAGTGAATGATTTTTCGAGAGTTTAGATGGACTTACCTGCTCCACCGGCTCCTTCTGGCAGTGATACAGACCCCGTGAGAAAGACGACAATGTGATTTATACTGTCGGCGTCAACGACATTAATGAGAAATTGATTTTCATTCAGTTGCTGGAAGTCAGTTTGTACCTGGAGGAAAAAATTGAATTGTTATAGATAGAGCCTTTCAAGGAGGAAACACATGCCAAGCTGTTTTCCATTACTGCCGGCAAATCTAATAACCTAATCTAGAAAATACTATCGCAAATACTCACCAAACGGCCAGATACAATTATGCCCAACATCGGTGCTGGAGTATTCATGACGAATAATCCCAATTATCACTGACTTATCACAGATATGAGCTTTATTGCCGGAAATAAATTGCAGAAAAAGGAATAAACTGACAAACTTTGTGGTGTATCGCAAAAAACCATTAACCATTAATTACAAGATGTCGGTATTGTCGGTAAATAAGGGTACTCGTAACATCAGGACAATGTCTCCCTCTTTTGTCCAGAGAGCGAATTTCGAAAGAGTCACGCGCGCCGACTACAAAAGAGAAAAAACAATTGAGAATATTTACGTGAATTTCAAGTGGATTTTGATTTCAACACCTTTTTTTTAATAGCACTTTTTAACAAATTAATTTTTCTACGTATCAAGAACGCATGTAAAAAAACAAGAATTTGCAGAAGTTTTGTGGAGTATCTATTGTTCATAAATATTTTTTTTTCTTTCATTTATTTTTTCACGATGTACAAAAGGTTGATAATAGAAAAGTTAATATTTAGTGGAACTAAACGACCAAAATTGAGGTAGAAAAAATCTTGAAAAATCTTTTTCAAAATTTTCTTTGGCACTTGAGGCCCTTAAATTTACATTTTTACTTAAATTTTGAATTTTTCTTTGCATTACATTATTCATCCAGTCTTGTACTATTAAATCACTCGTTAGCTACTCCAGCAAAGTAACAAGTGATTTTTTTTTACAGTTCCTGTGCAGATATCCAGCTCTAATTTTATTTATGGAATGTTTCTTAAAAATTTCATCGAAGGCTACACGGGTAGATACACTGTTCTTTCATCATTTCTTCCCCAAATTTCGTGTTGACTATCGGACAATTTCGTATCAGAACTAAAATCTCGTCAAGTTCCTGCACAATATTACTTTCCGAAAGTAAAGTAATATATTACCTTGACGCTGATGATGATACTGAACAATTTTGTGGAAAAGAGTTGCTGGATTCTGCAGATGCTTAGGCAAAATATTATTATTATCCGAGTTATTGGGCTGGGATTCTTTTTTTTGTAAAGAGATCCCTAAAATATTGAATAACAGACTGATTTGGTAACTCCACGCAATCATAAGCCGAGGGAGGTCTATCCACGTAGTTGAAACATCCATTTGCCGTTAGAATGCTTATCAACGCACCAATTGAACCGCATATTTCCACTGTTTTTTTATTGTTAAAAACATTGGTTTTTCTCATATTTACAGTCGACACAGCCGCAGGATTGTCGTACAATTCTTTCATCATCGTTTCCACGTCATCGAGATCAGTAGGGGTAATTTCGCCTCCATAGTATTCAACCTGGTTGCCTGCAAGTAAGTGTTCAAAGATCCACGAAGCGTCCTCGTGTGATACGAGAAGGCGACTTATTTGATGGAAAAATGACGGGGTAGAAAATGGTTCATGCCGTCCCGTGGCAAGAAACGCCAACGTGGAATGAGGATTGTAAATGCAGATACCATCCGGATGATTTCTTGTGTGTCGAAATCCATTACAATAGTCGGCTATTTCTTTGCGTTTTTCTTTGTTGACATTGAACGTTTTGCACAGTTGATCGACATCGGTACTAGTGAATCCATAATATGGAACAATTTGGTAATACTTCATAAATGGAATTTGACGTACATTATTTAAAGCAGTCAGACCTTCCAACGTAAATGAAATTCCCGTCATAAAAAGTTTGATATAGGGCTCAAACTTATAGTGGAAACATGATGTCACACATTTCGCAGGACGATTAAGCATATTCCGTAATATGCATTGTGCAGTATGAAACAATTCTCGAGTTTTGGCGTTTTCGGAGAATAATATCTCGAAAGATGGAGCATGTAGTTCGTCGATTATAATAAATACCGGTTGTTGAAAGTGGTCGCACAAGCATTTGATCAGAAAGACTAGACTGCATTCGATCTCAAAAACAGATATGTCTGTCCGGTAAATCCGGTTTACACCATTTCATGAAGTGCGATTTCTTCTCTTCGTTGAGTTCACTATTTTGAAGATATTCATGCTCTTTAAACGTCGTAGAAATAATTTTTCTAAACATGTCATGCAGATCTTCTTTACATGAAACACGTGAAAAATCGCCGGCTCTTGAAAAATCAATGTATATGACTGGGTATTGACCGAAGTACTTGTTGAAAAAAGCCGTATCATCAGCGATTTTCAGACCTTCAAAGTATTCAAAGTTTGGGGACTCACGAGGGTTAGTGCACTTGAAGGGAATCCCGTTTTCGTCCCGTGGAAAATCCAAGAATAATTTTAACATGTCAGCTTTCACGGTTTTCCCATAGCCTACAGGTGCTCCAAAAAACATGACGTCGTTCAAATTCTTGATCATTGCCTTCATGAACTCAGTCTGATCAATAAATTGGGGTAATTTGCGTAGGGCTTTGAACGATGTTACACTCAAATCAATTGAGGCAAGTAACGCACGGTGCTGCAAACAATAAACGGTAAAACATTACAACAAAAGTAATTTTGGTGCAGTCAGAGATTAAAAATGGTCCAACTTACGTCATCGACGCCAGTCTTGATATCCAGTTTCGGTAGCTTTTCCAGTGGTTCCATTTTCAGCTGAAAATTAGAAAATCCACAATAGTGTCATTTTAATATTTAGTGGAACTAAACGACCAAAATTGAGGTAGAAAAAATCTTGAAAAATCTTTTTCAAAATTTTCTTTGGCACTTGAGGCCCTTAAATTTACATTTTTACTTAAATTTTGAATTTTTCTTTGCATTACATTATTCATCCAGTCTTGTACTATTAAATCACTCGTTAGCTACTCCAGCAAAGTAACAAGTGATTTTTTTTTACAGTTCCTGTGCAGATATCCAGCTCTAATTTTATTTATGGAATGTTTCTTAAAAATTTCATCGAAGGCTACACGGGTAGATACACTGTTCTTTCATCATTTCTTCCCCAAATTTCGTGTTGACTATCGGACAATTTCGTATCAGAACTAAAATCTCGTCAAGTTCCTGCACAATATTACTTTCCGAAAGTAAAGTAATATATTACCTTGACGCTGATGATGATACTGAACAATTTTGTGGAAAAGAGTTGCTGGATTCTGCAGATGCTTAGGCAAAATATTATTATTATCCGAGTTATTGGGCTGGGATTCTTTTTTTTGTAAAGAGATCCCTAAAATATTGAATAACAGACTGATTTGGTAACTCCACGCAATCATAAGCCGAGGGAGGTCTATCCACGTAGTTGAAACATCCATTTGCCGTTAGAATGCTTATCAACGCACCAATTGAACCGCATATTTCCACTGTTTTTTTATTGTTAAAAACATTGGTTTTTCTCATATTTACAGTCGACACAGCCGCAGGATTGTCGTACAATTCTTTCATCATCGTTTCCACGTCATCGAGATCAGTAGGGGTAATTTCGCCTCCATAGTATTCAACCTGGTTGCCTGCAAGTAAGTGTTCAAAGATCCACGAAGCGTCCTCGTGTGATACGAGAAGGCGACTTATTTGATGGAAAAATGACGGGGTAGAAAATGGTTCATGCCGTCCCGTGGCAAGAAACGCCAACGTGGAATGAGGATTGTAAATGCAGATACCATCCGGATGATTTCTTGTGTGTCGAAATCCATTACAATAGTCGGCTATTTCTTTGCGTTTTTCTTTGTTGACATTGAACGTTTTGCACAGTTGATCGACATCGGTACTAGTGAATCCATAATATGGAACAATTTGGTAATACTTCATAAATGGAATTTGACGTACATTATTTAAAGCAGTCAGACCTTCCAACGTAAATGAAATTCCCGTCATAAAAAGTTTGATATAGGGCTCAAACTTATAGTGGAAACATGATGTCACACATTTCGCAGGACGATTAAGCATATTCCGTAATATGCATTGTGCAGTATGAAACAATTCTCGAGTTTTGGCGTTTTCGGAGAATAATATCTCGAAAGATGGAGCATGTAGTTCGTCGATTATAATAAATACCGGTTGTTGAAAGTGGTCGCACAAGCATTTGATCAGAAAGACTAGACTGCATTCGATCTCAAAAACAGATATGTCTGTCCGGTAAATCCGGTTTACACCATTTCATGAAGTGCGATTTCTTCTCTTCGTTGAGTTCACTATTTTGAAGATATTCATGCTCTTTAAACGTCGTAGAAATAATTTTTCTAAACATGTCATGCAGATCTTCTTTACATGAAACACGTGAAAAATCGCCGGCTCTTGAAAAATCAATGTATATGACTGGGTATTGACCGAAGTACTTGTTGAAAAAAGCCGTATCATCAGCGATTTTCAGACCTTCAAAGTATTCAAAGTTTGGGGACTCACGAGGGTTAGTGCACTTGAAGGGAATCCCGTTTTCGTCCCGTGGAAAATCCAAGAATAATTTTAACATGTCAGCTTTCACGGTTTTCCCATAGCCTACAGGTGCTCCAAAAAACATGACGTCGTTCAAATTCTTGATCATTGCCTTCATGAACTCAGTCTGATCAATAAATTGGGGTAATTTGCGTAGGGCTTTGAACGATGTTACACTCAAATCAATTGAGGCAAGTAACGCACGGTGCTGCAAACAATAAACGGTAAAACATTACAACAAAAGTAATTTTGGTGCAGTCAGAGATTAAAAATGGTCCAACTTACGTCATCGACGCCAGTCTTGATATCCAGTTTCGGTAGCTTTTCCAGTGGTTCCATTTTCAGCTGAAAATTAGAAAATCCACAATAGTGTCATTAGCGTCAATCTAACCTATACTTGACTAACGAACAGCTAACGAATACTACCCTAAAATTTTAGTGTTTCAATTACATTCTAATGATTGTCTAGTACATTATAAAAACTAAATTTTTATCGAGCGAAAAGTGTAGTAAACCATTTAATATTTAATATAAAATTTACCTTATTGTATTCTTTACAATATGTCTGATGCCCATATGTACGTATGGTTTGCGCTGCTTTTGACTTCGCCGCTGACAGCATTATAGAGAGATGGGTATATTTGATATATATTTTTCTCTCTCTCTCTCTCTCTCTGCGAGCAGTTGACGTACTCTTCGCGTTGGAGCGCTGTTTAAATTCAAATCGAGGCGCGCACGATATATTTGCTTCCTATAAAAAAAAATTGCAGATTCATAATTACAAAAAAATAGTGTCATCATTCCTGGTGGATTGTTCATTTTTCCACGAATAAATTTAGAATTTTACATTTAATTGGTCATATGAAATTTTCCGGGTGTGTGTCATCTTTCGATCTGTACACACGATGATTCACCTGAAAAAAACATTAAAAATCAATTACAGTTAAAGTATCACAAACAATATTACAGCAGTCAACATGTTGATAAAATTGAGTCTCCCTAGAGAATATAAAAACGACGTAATTGAGCAGTTGAGGAAAAAATCGATGGGTAGCCATTTGTAAAATGGCGTCGGTGCCCCTGACGCCCGCATTCAAATCATTGGCCAATCTGTTTAGCATACTCTACATCGTTTTGCGTGGAAGGCAATGATTAAAAAGTGGAAGAGAATTTTTAATCGTGTTTGATTTCGTTCCAAACTCTCACACCATATTTGACCATCGAACGCGCGCGCAGCAGTAGGAGAGAGAGAACGACGGGCGTTTCGCGCGCCTTCTCCCCTCCATAAAGGTACACCATGTAGTGTACATGCACACACACCATTGCCCCCCTCCAGTGAGACAAAGGTGCGAACGAGACAGCACCAGCGAGCGGCCATGTTGTCCCAGCGAAAACGCGAGAGAGAAGCGCAAATGTGCTCACGGTTGGCTGGCAACGGGTCGCGTTTTCGTATTGAGCTTCGTGTACGTGAGGCACACCGTGTGTGACATCACGCTTCATTGTTGGAGGTTTACGTCATTCTTACAGGCTGTGTGCTTGTGAAAAGACGCACACGCAAAGAGAGTCGCGCCGCGAGAGAGGCATCACGCGTGCAAAATGTCGCCGCCACCTTCATCATCATCGTGAGTCGATGTTTTTACGTGCTCGCAAAAATCATCAACAGCCACGTACAGCCAGTGTAAATGCCCAGGCACCGCGTGAAGTCATCATCATTTATTGACTTTATCGCACGGCCGTATCAGTGAGTCAGTGTGCAGTGAAGATTTCATATCTGCGTCGTGTATTTTTGTTTGTGTACTGTTTTCTCTTCTCTCTCTTGGTTTTTTTTTTGCACACATTAATCGCAGCATGCGACATGTCAGGCCGCGACATATCACGATAGAAGCACAAGCTATATACATAATAACCATCAGGCAGCCTAGAGGTAAGTTGCACAGATTTATCGACTAGGCTAGAAAATTCTGGTGAATGTGTGTGAATCACGAAATGTCCGCTAATCGCATTATGTATTAATTTTACTCGCGCGTCCTTCGATAGAGCGAAAAAAAATAACTGAGCGTGTGAACGCGTGCTTCACAGCTTTTTTGAGTTGTTGCGAGCGCGCGCAAGATTTGCCGTGTGTTGGTTCTTTCATTTTAAATATAACGGTGTGTATAAATAAGTATGAGCAACAGCGCGGCTACGCGAGGTTGCTGTCGTCGATGATTTTGCGCCGAGTCCGAATAATAATTACCACAATATCACTAGAATTATTTACCTCATCTTAAAACACACCTGTACACATTTACTCCAACTAATCACATACTAAATTATCAAATTCTCGCGGTTTTACCCACTTTGACGCATCGAGAAAAAAAAAATTGAGGTTAGTCAACAAAAATTCACGGTCAACTGGACAATTTTTTTTTTTCTCACTCGCTCGCAACAAGATATCCAAACGGTTTTCTTTTTCTTTTTCCTTTCAGGAGTTTAAGGGTTCTCAGATTTTGTCCGAAGAGCATTTAAACAATAGCCGACTCGTGAAGGAGCATTTTAAATAATGCAAAGAAGCTGTATTTCGGCGCTGAGTAAGCTCGGACCTGCCGGGCAGACTGCGAGTCTGCGTGAGTATTTTTTTCTTCCTTTCGGTTGCGTGACGATGAAAAAAAAATAGCAGTTTAAAAAAAGGAAAAAATTAATTTCCATTGCAGGCAAATCAGAAATACGTAATGCGGCTATCAAATACATCACAATCTCAAACGCGTGATACGCTGCAGCAGGCAGAGGGCTACAATGAAAATAATCCTGAGGCCTGTATAATGATTGAAGTCTTTTGTG
This sequence comes from Macrocentrus cingulum, assembly GCA_002156465.1. Classification (NCBI taxonomy): domain Eukaryota; kingdom Metazoa; phylum Arthropoda; class Insecta; order Hymenoptera; family Braconidae; genus Macrocentrus; species Macrocentrus cingulum. Next base: position 177,035 of record MVJL01009628.1, on the reverse strand, counting down.
CACTCATAAGAATATTTGCACAATTGTGCGAGCAACGGTGAGTTATTATTTAGAAAAATCTCAAATTATTTCAATCAAAATCGTCTCTCGTGTCTTGTGTTTCAGGACAAAGAAGTAGAAAGCATTTTTTTAAGTATCATCTCACACACAAACACAGTTCCTAAAGATGATAAAACGAGATATTTTTTGTTTTATAACCAAAGGATTTGAACTTTCTAAGTATGTTTCATCAATTTACTTCTTTGTTTTGAATCATTAATCTTTTTTTGTTACTCATAAACCTTAAAAAATGCTTTTTTCTATATCTGAATGACTCTGTAAAATTTTCAATATTACAGAGCAGCTGTCCCTATGAGCGCCTCTCACTCGTCACTGAGTGATGGAAAGGACAACAATGACAAAATTGGATCAAGTATGTAAAAGTTAAAAACGTTTTTTTAGCTTCTGTCAAGGCAAAATCTCAAGTTTTCACGTGATTATGGCCTGATAATCATTTATTTTACATTGAAAATCTCATTTTAATTAGTTGCCTACGTGTCGCTATGACTCAATGTCTCATTTCAATCGATATTTCCGTGTAAACTCATTTGTATCGTGTTTGAGGTACGAAACAATTAAAAAAAATAATAATAAGTTCATTAATTTCAAGTGAGAGAAATAAAAATTAGATTTAGATTTTTTTCATAATTTAAAGTTAGACTGTTGATAAGGTTAATACTTCAATTCTAAGAGGCGACATATAAAAATTTCGTCAGTTTAATGTTATAACTCACAGAAACTTGGTTGAAAAAAATTTTTTAAGCCAAAAAAAAAATTGTTTAATGACAATTTTTCATATTTTAAACAATATTTTTATTGCAGAGGGGATGGCGTATCAGGTATTTTTGGGTGGATCCTGTAATCCCACCACCTGGCGATCTGAAATAGCAATTCCAGCGCTCCAGCGGCTTGGAATCACGTATTACAATCCAGTGAGTATATGATTGATGGTTTGTGTTTAATAGCGTGATTGATATGTTTTTTTTTTTGTGTTGCAGCAAGTTTCGCAGTGGGGTCCAGAACTCATTGCTCAGGAGTACGAGGCCAAGTTGACGGCTCGAGTACTGCTCTTTGTGATAGATAATCAAACGAGAAATACGGCTGGAATTATAGAGGCAGCACAATTGGCAGCTACACGACGTGATTCTCTTCTTCTCGTTGTTTATCCCTACCAACCGGATCAAACGATTCTTGACGAACGGATCTCTGCTCAGTATGAAGATATTTTTTATTACTTTTTTCTCCGTTGTTTCTTTAAAAAAAAATTTTTTTCCACAGGGAATACTATGATTTAATGAATGGCCTATCCGTACTTGAATTGCTAATGGAACGACAGAGGATACCAATTTTCGAAAATGTCTCTGGTGCTCTACGAGGCACAACCAAGGTAATTAATTTGTTTTAGTTATTTTTGAAATATCTTTGTTTGATTATTTTATCTCTTGCCTTTACAGATCCTTCGCGAGGCAATCAATGTCCAAGATTTAAATCCCGAGGACGGGATAAAACCCACGCGGAATTCTCTAGCTCAAAATGGCAATGATATAATGTAGGTATTGACAGTTGTGCACATTTATTTCCTTTTTTTCCTCCTTTTTTCGCTCTCTCTCACTCACTCTCTCAATGTGTGGTGATTGTGTTGATGAATTACTGGATTTTTTTTTTCAGGACACTCAGAGAAATATTTAAGTCTATTGACTCAAATGATGCAGGCACAATTCGATTAGGCGATGTAAGTAGATAGAGATTGACTCGGCTTTTATACATTAGTTAGTTGATTGATGTTGATGAATAATTTTTTTTTTTTCACAGGCTTGGACAGCACTGCAATCAAAGACACAGTGTAACATGTCGATTTCTGAATTTTTTCGAGCTGTGAATCAATCAGGTAAAAATTGTTATTTTTATCTGTTGAAAATCTATTTTTAATGCTGCAGTCATAGATTTTTTTTTTCATTCTTTTGTTAGAAGCATTGAAAACTCGTCAGACTTATCGCCGTGATTATATTTGATAAGTTTTATCGTTAGTTTTTTTTTTTTGTCTCAGTGGAATTTTTTTTTATTGAATTATTTCTTCATACAAAAATTACACCTGGATTACGCAGCATTTTGATTTATATTCTGATTTATAACTTTATCAAAAGAAAAAAAAAACATATGGCAGCTTGGCGGTCATATTTAAAAATGTCCGACATAACCTAATACAGAGTGCTTGATGAGTTAATGTGCGCAAATAAACAACACTGATGTCATCGTTATTGTTATCTCTGAGGATATATGTATATATGTATATATATTTTTTTGTTTTGTTTCAGATACGTATAATAGTGTAATAAAAAACTTGTCGAGTAAAGAGAACGTAGCTGATCAGCGAATAAATCTCCAAGAGTTCTGGGCATTGGCAAACGAATGGATGTTACGCTTCAAAAATAACGGTGAAAGTGAGATACCTTCAATTAGGAGTATTTTATCTAAGACGGCATCGAAGTTCTTTCGATGGGCTTTCAAATCCCCTTTTAATCGAATTTTAGGTACAAAAAATTCACGCACTCACGTGAATAAACAAAAAAAAAACCGTGAAAAAATGCAAAAAAAATTCACCAACCGATAATTATTCATTTAAAGACATAAAATTAAATTTTAACTGGATTTTTTTCAGGCTGGACGCAATCACAGGTGTCTCAAAAACGAGATTTATACGTGGGAGTTGTGGGAAAAGATGTTTTTTGGCTAGAATCAACAGCAGTTCCGGCAATCGAGTGAGTATTTTTATAATAAAAAAAATTTATATACCAAAAAATATCTAAAAATAATTTTTATCGTCTCTAGATCGATGGGCCTGTCGTTGCACAGGTCAAGCTCGAGTGAATACACGGTAAATACATTGCCGAGTGAGCTGCAACGCATGAAAAATTCGCGTTTGGTGCTTCTGGTGATGCCGGAGCACTCACGAGGCCTTGCCATCACCACTTTGGCGGCCTATCTCATTGGACTGCGTGTCAAGTTAGTTCTGTGTATCCAACTGATGCCTGAAACGGCTATAGTCTCCGGAGAACAGGTAAAAATTGACATTTTCTAATCTAATGTTAATACAACGAGATTTTTATATGTTGTCTATTACAGCTCACTCAGCAAGCCATAAAAGACTATAATCGTGGTAGAATGTACCTGTCAGACTACGCAACGCGCGAAGGTGTACCTGTCTTTCAGAATATCGCTGATGCACTTCAGCATGCGATACAGCTAGTTCAAAGTTCTTGTTGACGTGAACAACGTTCTATGTTTAATTTATTATTTTTTCTTTCTCTCTCATTTTTTTCTATTTTCTAATCTATTTTTTATACTATTAGGTTGCAGTCTATTAATGACTAATTTATCATTTTTATTGTGAATTTAATTTTCATCCTCAATATCATAAAATAATATATTTGAGGACAACACGCAATTTAATTCCACAATTCATATATATATATATATATATATTTTTTTTCGATTTTCCATTATTCCAATTTTATTATTACTATTTTTTCTTTCCGCGTTTTTCTTTTTAAAATAATCATCTTGCTATAAATCCGAGATTAATGCACCAATGCACTTTATCGACACTGACTAGACTTTCATTTTTTTTTTGTAATTAAAATCGTCATGTTGCAATCGATGCTGGACATACGAATTGTCGGTTATTATGCTAATTACAGTTTAATTGAAAATTGAGATCTGCGAGAAAAAGTAATTTTTTTTTTTTCAGGGAATATATGTTGGAAAATAAGAAAAGAAAGTCATTTAGATTGTTTACTCACTTGTAAATCCTCTAATAAAACCTTGGTCGACAGTTTTTTTTTTTTTTTCTTTCGTTTTTGTTTTTATTTCAAGTTGAATTGTCGCAAAAGGGTTTAGAGGATTTTGTTAATTGTACTCTGGTAAATTTCCGTGATTTATATATGTACTAGAGTGAGATTCACATGATTTTACGCGTGTGTGTATATAAGTGTATTTGTACTATAATTAATAATTTTAATAGATTATTATTATTATTATTATTATTATTATTATTATTATTATATATGTGTTTAGGTTATATTGTATATTTTCAACTGCATTGATGTGGTAAAATGTGCGCGAGTGAGTGATGAATGATATTGTTTGTTTAGATAAACAGAGCTCACGACTGCCTGTGTTTTTAATCATCATTCGCTTCACTATATACATAAACACAAATACCTGGGTACACATTAAAAATATATTTTGAAAAATTATTTAAATCAAAATTATTATTATTTCTATACTTTGTAATTTTTTTTTCTTTTCTTCAATGTACCAATACTAGTGGCGAGTGAGATTAATTGGAAATATAAGAAAAAAATCCACGGTTAAAAAAAAATTAAACTCTCAGATGCTCAAGGCAAAAAAGAAAAATTCAAAAGTACTTTAATTTGAATATATTTTTCAATAGATATAATTTCTTTTATTTCGTATTAACTCGAAAAAATCACGACTAGATGGATTTGTACTTCGAGTATTCACGAGTCAAGACAAAAAAAAAATCTATGATCTGCTCAAACATATAAAAATAAAATGAAAATGTTAATTACTTTTATTGCAAAATAATTTTACGCAAACGTACTTTTTTTTTTTTGTAATAAAGAGTTTTTTTTCACAAACTATACAAAATGGATTAATTTTACTTTATGTATTTACTTGTTATTTTTAGTTTGTTTTGACTTTGGTACTGCTGTCGTCATCAGTATCATTTTTATCTGACGTTTTAACACGAGTAAAGTACTTTTTCATATTTTTCAGTGAAAGTAATACTGGAATCATCACAGGCAAAAATAGTGGAATATAAACAGCATACCTGAAAAATTATGTTAAAACAAATTTTAAATACTTCAAAATAACACGTGAGAGCCGTGTGAGAAACTAGTTGTCCTTCATCTGCAAATATCTTTATAACCATTGGAGATAAAAAGTTTTTCCTCAAAATCTTTTTTAAAGAGAAATTTATGATCTACAAAAAAGATCCTGTAGGAAAATTTGATAAAACTGGTATTTTCAAAGATATCGACAAAAGAAAACGGCTCTCAATACTACGTAATATTTTTGAAATAAAATTTTGCTTACTTTTGATCATCGGGAAAATAGAGAAGAGCCAACAAAGATGGATCTGTAAAAGCCGTTTCTGCGATGATGAAAGCCTGTTTACTCAACAGAAAGCCCTCCTCTAGCTGTCCAACAGCCAAACTTTCGGCCGAGCGTTCAACGAGCTCGAGAGCTTGCTTTATCTGACTACCAACCGTTTGAGTGATGACGATATTGCTGATTTCTTCGAGGAGCTGTGCCAAAGATTGTAGTGTAAGCTTGGCAGATGTGAGCTGTTCAACAGCGCGAATACGTAGCAAAGCATCGTGCTCCCAGTCGCGTAAATGCAGCTCAACGAGAGGTGAAACCGTGACATCAGGTACCAAATCATCCTACAATAAAATAAATCTAATTTTCCCCACCATTGACCGCATTAAAAGCCTTCCTACCGGGTTAGGGACTCCCAAAAGGTGACGCAAGTGTGCCAGGAACGTGCCAATAATCGCCACTGTATTCGGAGTGACCTCAACGGGCTGATCGTGCGATTTATCCCGCGCCTCTGCACAAACTTGCGACGGGGGATTGTAAATTACAACGCCACCCCATCGTGGCGAGAGAAAAGTCTCTACATTGTTGAATGACTGCGATCTTTGGCCGGATTTCGTGTAAATATGCAGCGGTGATTCGCTGCAGGGTACCACATAAGTCACAAAATTGATGCAGGGATGCAAACTAACCTGCGAAGCTAAAAAAAATGCATTGAGCCTCTAATATGACTTTAAAACTCTAAATAACGCAATATTTACCAAGCTTCTTCTCGAGCGGTGTTATCAGCTTTGGCAGAATGTCCTCGGGCAGGGCAAAATGACGTCCGGCCGGAGTACTGTCGAGTATTTGCCGTGGAGTTATGTCCAGTGACATCATGTAGAGCCATTGCGATTTGACAGTGAAATTTGCCACAGGCGCCAATTGGTCGAGGAATGGCTCAAGATAATCTGCAAGTTATGAAATAGATTATAGATTTACCAGATAGGTATATAATTTAACTAAAAATTGTGTAACGTTTGGTTAAAAGCAGTAATTGCCGCGCGCTCGGTTAATAGCCACCTTTTGCAAGAGATAACAGGTTCCAGTTAACTCGCAATTTTTCCGGGTTTGGATTGACAACAGTCAGGAGAATGTCATATGTTGAGCTTGCTGGAAATCGTCGACGATTTTTTGCATCAAGACGATACTTTGTCGGATCGGTTAGAGCCTCGCGAGTAAGTACAATAGCCTTGTCACGCAGAATTACTTCGGTTAGAACATCCACGAGCTTTGATGCATCTGCAGTAAGAGGTTATGTTCATATTTGGGAATTTCCGAGATATTAAAATGAACTTTACCTGTGCGTTTACTGAAGAAAATCACTCGTTTGTTGCCAATGAGCGTGTTTGAAATACTTGGGGCCTCCAACAGCAGCAAATCACCCGTTTTCAGGTGAAAAGACTCGATAACTTTTTCATAGGTTTGTGCAGTAATAGCCGAGCTGCCAAGGTCTGACAATATCACCCTCGAGGACACATCGAGGTTGAATAAAGCTGCAGAGTAGAAACCCAATGCTCCGAATCAAATTGCATCATTATTCATAACGGCTACTTACTTGAATTTTCAAATGCCCTTGTAACCAACTCGGCAATCAAGTCTGCTCGTGTGCGTGATGTTGTGCCAATGAAAATCCGACTTTGAATTCGTATGTTCAAATTAGAAAGTTTGGAGATACCGGCGTAAGGAAGTGCAACTCGTGGGACGGCCGTTGTGTGCCACCAAAGAGGAACGCCAATCACCAGCAGTAAAACAGCAAATGAAATACTTGCATAAATTCGAAATTTATCTGAAAACAAACAATATTAAATAATATTAAAAAACAATTTCTCTTAATAAAAAAAGGCTCAATTTTTTGAGCAGATAAAAAATTTTAAATAGCCACTCATAACGTTTTTTTAACGGTTCTAATATAGAGGTCAATAAAATTTTTTCAATTCCTGAAAAAACGATTCGTGTGATTTTAATAAAAATTAATAAGGACTCCATGGGGTTTACAAGTAAAGTTTGACTGCCTTTGAGAATATTTTGACGGTTTATAGTAGAATTTTGTTGTCGATACCTAAATTGTGTCAGAAACTGCAAAGTAATGGAGGACACTTGCAAGCATTCGAATACAGGCCGTTGCAAAATAACAATGACCATCGATGTAATATTTTTGTACGACAAATTCTCAACGAATTATCCCTTAACTACTGAAAAATTCTCAATATTATAACAAAATCAACATTTCGATCAATTTTAAAATGCTTGAAATTCAATATGGCAGCGGACAGAAGTCGTTAGATCAATCAGTGCCAATAAAACCGAGTTTAAATGCTTTTTTTTCTAGATAACTTTGGTTTTTTGCATAAATCTTTCATAAAGACATTGAAAAACACACTTGAAAGTCCATAAATCAATAAAATGTTCAATATAAGCGTCTTAAAAAAATTTTTGAAACACATTCCCGCCATTTTCTCTCAAATTTGCCATGACACTAAATATGAATAAAATTATAAAATATTAACTTTAAAAATAAATTGATATTTATGATGAATAAACTTCAATTACTCTGGCATAGATAAGAATATTCACTTATTAAACTACATTGAGACATCAATTAAATTGATGTTAATTGATAAGATTCAGAGAAGTCGATGGATAGGAATTAAAAAAAAATTTTTTAACCTACATTGTCTTTGCCTTTTTAGAGATAATAATGCACCCAGTCTCATATTCATCAGATTGCGTGCTAAAAAACCAACATCTCTTAGTCCCCCTTGTTCTCCTTTTTGATTCGAGAACATAATTGTGATGGGATGCACGTCAAGAAAAGAACGAAGGAGCAGTTAGCAACCGGAGAAGGGGGCAGCAGTACCAGAAGAGGCAAGAACCCGTCTGTGAGGGTCCTCAGTTCTCGTTCAGACGTGCCTGACATTCTGTCCCCCCAGTGATCCACGTAAATAACCAAATATTCCTCATACACCAAACTTACAATCGCAACTATTCAACCTACGTAACCATTTCAAGTGTCAAATATTTATCTTTAGATGACAAACCACAAAAACTCTGTGATAACCACTATAAAAAATTAAGGAAAACCGCGTTCTGCAATGATATCATCATCTCCACGTCAATTTTTTTCACTCAATCTTGATTTTTCACAGTCTCGAAACATTTACACATGAAGATAGTCCTTCCAACAGTGCTATTACTCTGTGAATGTGTATATAAAATAATTTCTAAACAATTGCGTGGACAAATTGACGGGAAAATCGGTTAACCCGGTGTCAAGTGATGTGTTGTAGACTATAAAAATTGTTTGCTGATAAAAAAAATACTTCATTACAAATCAGCAATGTAAATTTTTTATCTATAAAGGTGACAAAACATAAATTCAACTTTTTTGTCACTAAATATTTCTTCTATCAAATGAATAACAACAATTTTTCTATCATCAGACGCATTACACGCAACTATAAGTATATATAATACAGGACAATCAAATTTAAATTAAATACTTGAGTATTTTCAATTTCAATGGACAAACTAGCACTTAGATCAGGTAAAAAAACATGAATGACATTTAAAATAATTGTTTCAATGTCTAATCATGACTTGTCAAAAATTTACAGATAATTAATTCTTTCATCGAGAGGATAAAAGCCAAAGTTTTTCGTCACACAAAGCGATAAAAAAAACTACATATAAAGCACACAACTGTTATAGCCAATCAATTACTATAAAATATCCGCACACCAACAGACTCAACTTTAAATTGGTAATTAGCCTTTTGCTTATCAATTTCGGCTTAAAAGCGTCACTGAAAATGCCACTAACTTCAATTCTAACACTATTTTACACACAGATTAATCGCACATTATACTAATTCATTAAATACAATCCATACACGTTATTACAGGCATAATTAATTATTCCCATGGCGTATCACTTCATCGCGCTGATTTATCATCAATGCCCGAGCATTTCAAGGACATAAGGGCAATTAAAAACGGCCAATCGCATTTCTTACACGAGTCCATTTACCGTATAACACTCACAGCCATTAATAACTCAATCATTCATACAAATAATTCATTCAATTGACTTGAATTTCGTGATTTTATGTTGGAAAAAACCAATATTTGATTTCAGCATTTTCCATGATGAATTCACCACAAAAATATTCCAGAACATCTTCAGATACTTAGAAACAGCTGCATTCAAGTCTATTGCTACTAATTGAATGCACAAAGTGTCGCGGAATTTCCGAGTGTAACAAACCCGAGAACAAGGCCGGAACATTGACGTGAGAATAAACTAGAACAACACTAACTCTATCATTTAAAACAATCCTTGACCCAATCATTCATCAAATCCATCAAAACACTGGATCTGAATGGCCACAAAACCGGCAGACATCATCAAAATGGAGATGGACAACAGCCGGTAAGTGTATCCACATTTTTGACACGAAAAAAATTCTCAGATCTGATTTTTCTACTGCAGGGACGACGCAACGTTTCTCCAGCTGCTGGGCAGATTTGTGGGCCTTTACTGGAGGACACTGGTACTATTGCTGTGGCCACTGGTGCTCCTGCCGCTGATAATCATCAATGAGGGCCCCATGTACAAGTGTCTCTACGTCGTGGCACTGATGGCCGGCTACTGGGTGACGGAAACTCTGCCCCTGGCTGTCACTGGCATGATTCCAATCGTGCTGTATCCTCTCATGGGCATATTAAGCACTGCCGCAACTTGTGATGCATATATTAACGACACAACCATGATGTTCCTGGGTAGTTTAGTTATTGCAGTCGTGATTGAAAATTCTGGGCTGCATATGCGGATGGCTCTGCTTATTATCAAGCTCATTGGGTGCAGCCACCGAAAGTACGAAGTTTTGAGCTTTTAAATATATCATAGACAATGCTAACGTGCGAATTAATTTTTTATTTCGATTGGAAAACAAGAAAATTGTTGCTTAATCGACTAAAAATCCGTTGAAGCATGTTTTCAACTTGATTTTTAAGTTGATTTTCGAAAAAAGAACCCACAAACTTGTCATTCCAATAGGAAAAATTGGCAATACTCTACTTTGAGACGTTTAAAAACTCTAATCTGCACATTTAACACCATGAAAACCTTTTAAACACATCCTATAAACCCGAATTATCTTCAGACTAAGCCTCGGACTCTTCTACGTGACGATGTTCATCTCCATGTGGATTTCAAACACCGCAGCGACGGCCATGATGATTCCAATTATCGAGACAATCCTCGTAGAGCTCGAGGCGGTATGACAGACTATTTTTTCTGCCTTAATCCAGTAACGTTGGTTACGTTATTTTTAATTAAAGATATCCTCTTGCAGCAAGGTCTCGGCGACATGTTCGAGTCGGTGGAGCCGAGTGCGGGCCAAGTTGAGAGCGAAAGGTAAAAAACCATGAGCTGCAGTACGATAAAATACGAATAACCATGCGTAATTAAGTGTTGATAGGCAAAAACGCCCGACTCACTGCACAATGGTATATTATCTGCTAGCATCCTATGCCTCAAGCATCGGTGGAATTGGCACAATCGTCGGCAGTGGCACGAACTTGACTCTCAAGGGAATTTACGAGGAGTACGTGAGTCTAAATTAACCGGGTGAAGTGACCCCGACTAATTCTCCTCGTGTTCGCAGGCGTTTTGAGGGCAGTCCGGGCATTAATTTCGCCTCTTGGATGCTGTACGCCGTGCCGGCAATGCTCGTCATGGCCACACTCACCTGGCTCTGGCTGCAGGTCATGTATATGGGCATGTTTCGGCCACAGAGCAAGGATGCACGTGCCATAGACATCGGTGAGCAGGGTGAGAAGGTCGCCGAGGCCGTGATTGAGAAGCGCTACAAGGAATTGGGCCCACTCACGTGGTATGAGGCCATTGTCGGGCTGCTCTTTCTCACAGTTGTCCTCTTGTGGTTCTTCCGCAAGCCAGGCTTTGTCCGCGGATGGCCGAGCTACCTCACATCCCTGTAAGCGTTAAAATTAGTACGAGAATCGTGAAAATAACGTTATTTATGATTTTACTGCGCAGACCCGTGAAAGATTCAACTGCTGCCATTGCTCTGACAATTCTCCTATTTGTCATTCCATCGAGGCTGGATTTTTTGCATGCCTTTAACAAGGATCCGTCTAAAAGACCGAGCAAACCTTCCCCAGCGCTCATTGACTGGCGGACAATCCACGAGAAGATGCACTGGAGTCTGATCTTCGTTTTGGGCGGAGGATTTGCCATTGCTGCCGGCAGCACTGACTCCGGACTCTCAACAATGCTTGGCGAGGCTCTCGGACACTTGAAGGGCATCAATGTTATCGCCACGTTATTTATCGTTTGTCTGTTTGCTGAGTGCGTGACGGAATTGACCGCCAACGTGGCCATAGCCAATATTATTCTGCCAGTGATGGCGGAAATGGTGAGTCTGCGAGCTGCTGAGAGTTTTATCGAGGTTGATTTGATTTTAATGCTTACAGTGCGTCGTGATGCGGGTACATCCGCTGTATTTGATGCTACCGGCCGCTCTCTGCTGCTCGTTTTCGTTTCATCTGCCCGTTGGAACGCCGCCGAATGCCATTGTCAGCGCGGCTGGTCATATTCGAACGAAGGACTTTGTTATTGCAGGCATAGGGCCTACAATTATTACTCTAGTCGTCACCTGTGTCTCCTGGGCGACATGGGGCGTTTATGTCTTTGATTTACACGAGTACCCCGTATGGGCAGACGAGAAATAAATATCTTTCGAGGGTTTTAAAGAGTTTTTACGAGTACAGTGGCATTTTCTATGCCGTATTGATGTTTGGGAATTAAATGTAAAGCACACTGAGATCTCTGTACAGGCTATTTTGGAGATGTAGGTATAGTTAGTCGTGTTAGAGTAAGGCTGAACTTACCATCAACGCTGTCATCGCTGGAATCGATTGGAGTCTTTTCAGTCATGTTGTTTTGATTAATAAATTCGCCAATTTTGTTTTGCACTGCCTTTTACTAAACACAATTGTCAAACGATGAAGTACGATAGTGTTTTTGGTGAACATAACCTCTCGTGGAGTGAGGAAATGTCGAGTTTTCTGACTACTTGTACGCGCCCAATAATTTGGCGACCACTGCCCGTACGAGAAACTTTCTAATCACTAGGTTTAAACATAAAATTAAGTTATTTAGTTAACTTTTTGTGATAATTTACGTTTGTCACTGCACAAACACATTTGTTTTTTTTTTTGCACTTTTGACTAAAAGCCTGTACAATACTTCGCAGTTTGCACACACGTACGGATTGTCGTAATAATATATATATGTAAACGGTTGACCAATCGTCGTGATGGCCCGTGTGGTCTTTGACCAACCGTTGATTTTTTAACGTATTCGATTACGGTTATTACGACTTACCAAAAAATGTATATAGAGTGTATGATGATGTCCAAAGTACAATAATTTAACTCATCATGGGCATTTTTTTATTAGCATTGTTATATTTCTTTTATACATATTGCGTTTGAATTTTTCCGCCATGGCTTAGTTGCCATATATTAATGCGTGTGCGCGACGATATAAAGCCAGTGGCGCAGAAATTCAATCTTAACTACCAGTGAATTGGAAAAAAATAATTATCTGTAAGTAGAAAAATTTATACACATATTACTTGTATATTTAAATGTTTTCCAACGATAAATTATGATTTGTTTTGCAATTGTGACATATAATACAACGTGTGTAAATATAATCATGTCGTTTGAATAGATACACTCTAGACAGAATGCAAAACTCCACGAAGAATTCGCAGTGGTCCGCGGTCTCAAGTTATTGCTTCTATTTTTATCCGTAATGATATCCATTTCACGATAATAATGATAAAAATTATTCTTTATCACACCGAAGGAAAAATATACCAGTGATGTGTGCAGTTGCGTGCGCAACTTTGAGGTTACGTCGAATTTACGCCGAGCTCTCGTATCAGACTTGGACCAAGGTAATCATATCATCCATATAAAGTTCACAGATGTCTATAAATACATCTAATCATCGTCACTCTCACGTCATTCAAATATTCTCCAGTGAAAACGGCGCAACTGGAATTTCCCGATGGTGACCAAAGGTTAATGCATCGTCAAGGCAACTTGGTGGACATCTTTGCCACGGCCAATACCATTTTCACTGCTCGCGGATCTAATACTCTGGCTCAAACACGCAGCTTTGACACTTGCGTACGTATTAATAATCCTATATTACCGCTGTACTATGCCTCTGAGGCTCTCGAGTGCGACTTGTCAATAACAGGTTGCGGCGTAACTCCTTTTTTATTGATCACACCTAAATTCAAAACATTTCTCACCAGTCCAAATGAAATTGCCAGTAAATACAGGCCACTTGTTAGCCACTCGGACCGTCCGGAGCAGAAGAAAATCTTAATAAACATTTGCAGCAGCATTGGCGTCCACATCGCCACTGCAAAGTAAAAAGATGTCTTGAGAGTGTTCCGAATTTTTTCAAGATGTGAAACTTCTTTTTGAAGAACATTTGGCAGCTGCAGACTGCCAATAAATTCCGCGGCAGATCCCGAAGCAGGTTGACTCTCGCTGTTTTCCCCAACCCACGAGCCCTCTGACGCTCTCAAAACCTCGGTCGACGCACTTTTACCTCTTGGACCGTTGACTCGGTCCATCAGCCTGCACTGAACGTGCCCGATCTTCGTGCACAAAACACTGGACAACAAAATCGAGCCAAAATAGACGAAGAAAAGCAGGAAACTGAACTGAATTCTAAGAAAATCCCGCGATATAACACAGTGTGTTACATCGCATGGGTGAATTCCTTCCTGCGGGGTGGACTTGAAGCTCCTAGTGAACTTTTGGGGCAATTCAGCCCACGTTCGAGGGGTAGAGACACTCAGGAATGATCCGACAATCTCTCGAAGGCGCAGAATAATCTCATCCGTCTCGGCAGTCGAGTTTGTGAGCGAATCCACAGCCGCGAGCTTGGTCGCCGTGTCCGGAGGGTCCGTTTTATTGAAAAAACCGTCAGTTATCGGCGGAGAGAACTCCTCAAGCAAATTCGGGCAGTCATCCACGGGAAAGTTGGACATAAAAACGCAGGGCAGCTCCTGCGTCCGCTGAACGGCTTCCAGCTGCTGCGGACCGAAACCCACGAACATTGCAAGCAGAGCAACAGGCAGTATCCACTGTCCGGCGACCTTCAGACCCGCCGAGGCGACTTGTCGCCCCCGTGTCTCCATGGCCATGTCCTGGGCGTCGCTACTGCACAGCTTGGACTCGAGACACTTTGCAGAACCGTTGCACTGCACCCATTTGGCCAACAGCGACGTAAATGCGTCCGTCAGTGGCACGAGAAACGCTGCATAGTGCGTCAACAGCTCTCCAACGTCACAATCCACACTGCCATCAACTGTATCCACTTTTCCGAGCTTGCCGTCGAGTTTTCCGCCTACCGATCCGCACAGTATCACTAAAACCGCCACGAGAGCAGTGCCAAGGACGTCCGAGATGATCAGCAGAGCGAGCGGCGACGCTGCAAACGATTTTACTCCGTGTCGGAGCAAGAGTATCGCGGATACGAGGCTGGAAGCGAGCAGAATCGCGCCGGCGACGTCCAGTAATATCGCGTGCATCTCGACCCGACTTTAACTTCTGTTCGCGGCCGACTCCAGAGCCTATATGCCAACTTCCGGCATACTATAAACTCCATACGGGTCTGATTGCTTTGTCTAACGGTCTAAATGCTCAATACGGGCTCTAATATTATTTTTTCCATTAGTTTCTGATGCTTTCACAAGTTTTATCGCTTTCCAGAATTAATTTGTTCAAATTATTGTTTTAGAAAATCCTGGATCACCATGTCCATACGGCGTCACACAGATCCCACGACCATTCAACGCATTTGGGACGCCATCAAGCTGACAATCAACCAAAAAAGTCTGCCAAACGATGAACGTCTCACTCGACACTTTGCGCGCGTCTACGGAATGTCCGAGACCGCGGCACAGATCGAGTTGAACAAGGCCGTTGAGGATGGCCTGGTATTTCTGAAGAAAACGCAGACAAAGTCTGGCTCAGACTTGGACACGTATCGCCTGCCGAGCGAGCCGCCCAGCGTTGATACTCACGACTGGTACTGCTTCAAGTGCCAAAAAGGCGGCAACGTCGAGTGCTGCCAATCGTGCTTCCGTGTCTTCCATCTGGATTGCCACGTGCCCAAGGCCACGAGTCGGCGGATATGCGAGCTATGCGAGGCCATCGACGAAGATGAGTATAAAATTAGTCCGGCGGCTTTGAATCACATCCTCGCATTCACCTGCGGACACTTGAAGGCCAAGCTACCGCCGGAGATCACCAACCGCACGATTACCACTGATTCCGCGAGTTTCAAGGGCTCAGCCGGGACCCAGCGCGGTCCCACGTGGATTAGCGAGGGCGAGGACGCCTGGCGGCCCACTGTTCTCATTAAGAATCATATGGATCTCGCTATTATGGAGACCAAGACGAAAAAGAACGAGTACATGTGTCTGGCTGAGTTTCAGGCTGATGCACAGAATATTTTGCACAATATCCTGGTTTATCATGGCGGTAAGTCGATAGTTTATTGCTATTTCTAAAAAATATAAAAATCTGGCGAATCGACATTAATAATGATGAAATTGATGAAATTGTGATTTTAGAAGCGAGTCCTGTTGGCGAAATGGGTATCATCATGTATCAGGACTGCTGCTATGATATCAAAGAGATTCGCAGATGTGCCGATTGCTATCGGATATCTAATGAAAAGTCGCAAAAGATGTGGTTCTGCATTCCGTGTGATCCGCCGCATCAGTTGGTTTATGCCAAGCAAAAGGGCTATCCTTACTGGCCCGCCAAGGTTATGGCAGTCAAGGACAACTGGTACGATGTTAGGTTCTTTGGTGGACATCACATGCGAGCTAACATTGAAAAGGTCTTTATTCGGCCTATCACCACTAAATTGCAGAGTCTGCAGGTAACAATTTTGAGACATTTTATACATAATCCTCAATGTTGTTTTGACTCGGCGAAATGCGCTTCATGTCGCCGATGATTTTTTTTCTCCCGCTCTTTTGGCTTATAGCTGACATGAGAAATTATTTCTCGGGGGTTTTTACGGTAGATTTGAGTATTGTTATAACGATTCATTCTTGCATAGCCATCGGATAAGGGCAAGTGGAAGGAGATGAAGGTATGCAGTCAACTGCTAAAATATCTGTTCAATCTCCCTCGTTAGTTTTTTAAGCGTTTTCGACTTGAAATTAATTTTTGGCTTGGTAGTTTGCACTCTTTTTTGGGCAATAGTTCAAGGTAAAAGGAAATTTTATATTTATTTTTAAGTTGAAGAAGAAAAAAAAAATTTCTGACAGTTAAAATTTTTTCTCTCAAGTTTTCAGTAGATATTATTTTTAGATTTTTATTATCATGTGAATTTTCGAGATATATGATATCAAGCGTTAAATTTAGAGTTGTTTCGTTTATATAAGATATAAAATTGATCATTATTGTCGAGAGCTTTGAAAAAAATCACGAAAAAACCATTTTTATATTTTTATTTTTTTTTACAAAAAAAAATACCTACCTTTAAACAATAAGGATTGTTCTCATCTTCTTGCAGGAGATGAAAAAAAAACTTTTAAAAAATTTTCGACTTTACAATTTCTTGTCATTCTCATCAAATTTTTTTTTTTTTTTCATTATTTTTCAAAACGTTTTATCATTTTTAAAATTTAATATTTTAGAGAGCAAGCTACCAGGTTTTCAAATAATAAATTTACTATAAAATCCGTGTAACAACAGTATGTTCAATCGTAGATAAAACGATCGCCAGCCTGGAATCGAGCATTTGAAGAGTTGAAATACCATCAGGGATTGCTGCAGAACCTGGGACCCTATACGCCGACACACGACACAGAGGATAAAGATGGTCCAAAGCCCGCGAAGATTCGGAATATCGTGCAGCCAACAGGATCAAAGGTATCGTTCAACGGCGTAGGCCCCAGCAAACAGATTCTCAAAGACTTACGAGTCAAGGTCGAGAGGTTGACGCCTGACGGGTATTCCGAGGCGCAGTTGAGCCAAGCGAAGGACAGCAGCCAAGGGGGAGTTCAAAATTGCGGGAGCAGTAGCAGCAGTAGCAGTAGCAGTAGCAGCAGTGGCTCAGTCAACGAGGATGTTCCACGACTGCCCGTGGCTGAGGACGAGCCTACGCGGCCCGTATCCATGGCCTGTCCCGAAGGATTGAAGAAAGAGGGCTCACAAGAGGACATGGTGACATCGAGCTGCCAGGAACCACGATCCAAGTGTGTTCTCGTGCAGACTGAGCAGATTCAAGAGAATGTTCCAGCCAAGGTCTGTTTCTTCTTGCCCTGATTCATCGAGAATTTTCCTGTATATCAAGGCCCGCACTCGTCCTGGGCGTGCGATTCTGCTGCTAATGTAGTAATTTAGTATGTGATATGCTTCCAGGTAAAAAGGGAGCGCAGAACGTCAGATCAGCCAATCACTACGGCTCTGGAGAAGCTTCGAAGGGAGCTTGAGCTCGATAAATGTCGTGAATTGGAGCGACTTCAGGCTGAGCATGCGAAAGAACTTCGACAACTTACGGATAAGCATCAGCAAGTTGTTTCGGAAATCAAAAAGAAGCAATGGGTAAGATTACATGAGATTTATAAATGATTTTTATAAAGAAGATTTTAAAGATTTTTTTAATTAACCAAAAGCTAAATTTTTTGGTTTCCACTCTTACAATATTTCGCTTTTGTCAAATATCTTCTAATCTATGAGACTGGGGATATTTTTACACTGAATCTTTTTTGTAGCTCTTAAAATTCTCTACAAAAAAGATATCTTGTGAAAATTTTCCAAGACCGTTAGTTTATGAGATATACACCATGTTGACGATGTTACTTCAAGTGAGTTAATTTCGACGCTTTGCAGTGCTACAATTGTGAGGCCGAGGCGATCTACCATTGCTGTTGGAATACAGCATACTGCAGTACAGACTGCCAACAAGTTCACTGGCAACGTGAGCACAAACGCGTATGTCGACGTAAGCGCTAGAATGGATTTTAAAAGTCTTCTTGGCTGTGCAGCGATAAAGACGAGAGTAAGCCCGTTTCGGCTCTGTCATTAATCATATGACCTGATCGTGAAGAGAGTAGATTACAAAGATGTTTTACTTGTAGTATATATTACCTTAATATATAAATTCTATAAATGGTTAATGTCCAGGGAAAAAGAAACGAAAAAAAAAAAAAAAACAATCACTGCTAGGACAAATACTCACATTATTGAGTTTTGTATTTCACTGAGACTATTTTGTGTCTATCATAGAGATTTCCACGAATGAAAACAAATTTAAATCATCATAAATTTGTATTCAACATATCTATATAATCTCTACGAAAATATTATTTTCAATTTAAGAATTTTTACAATTATCTAAAAAAAAAAAGGAAAAAATGAACTAATAGATTGATGAATTGTTGATAAATATTATTTACAGAAAATATTTTAAGGGAGAGAATGATTCTGGAAATGATTCTGTAAGTTATAATTAACTTTTTTTATTTTAAATCATCTTTTATTGTAATTTCTACAGAATTGTTGTTTCTAATTTAACTATTTCTTCATTTTTAATTATATAAGTTATTTTCGGAGCTCGGGTCGATCTCTCGATGGTATACACACATACACACGTTAAAAACGCATCCGATTATTAGATTTATCGATTAAATAAAAATAGTACAGCTAAAATATAAGATAGAAAATTCAAATGGCACATTCGTCATAAACGTAAGCCGAATTTTCCTGTATTTTTTTTGTTTAATCAATTAATTCATTAATTAATCAATTATCTATTGCACAAAATCCATAATGCATTGTACTACTTGGGGAATTGTTGATTCAATTTTTTTTTCAATTCATACGAATTTTCGTATCGTCTCGGTTCAGTTTTCTCGAACAATTTTGTTCTCGACGAGAGTCTGAGCTTATAAGTCAGTGTTTATGTTTGTAAAAAAAAAGAAAGGAAAAATAAACCTCGAGAACTATAAAATCTTATGTATTTTGGGTTGCTCTGACTTGTTGACCGGCAATTTCAAGGGCCCCTTTACCCTTTTCCGCGTAGTCCTGCACACGAACGAAATCTGTCGTGTCGATACTGTTTAAAGCGTGATTTTCAAGCAATTCGAGCTCTCTCGGGCTCAATTTTTCTCCTAGGTGCTTCAAGGCACTCAGTATCTCGGCTTTTTGTCTCGAACTGGCCGCCTTGTCCAGTTTCCCAAGCTTCTCGTCGCGATCCACGTCTGCAAGCCTCTCTCGCAGTTGCTTCGGCTCCCGCTTGCCAAACATTCGAATTACGGCTGGAGTTTGGAAGGCCGCACTTATCGCGGTCTGTGTGGCCAACTGCATAGCCCCCGACTCGTTGATCAGGGTCATGTTGCCGGATGTTATTCGCTTTAGGCTCTCGTTACACTCTTTCAGCTGGTCCATCGTGTCCTTCTTCGTCTCCTCATAGTCTGACGCGTCCAACTCATCTCTAGTGAGGATTTCCAGGTATGAAATTAATTCAGGAGTAATATAAGTTGATAAATGATTGATAATCACTTACTTGCACCCGTCCAAATCCTCCAATTGTTGAATTAGTCGCTCCCGTTGGTCTTCCAGGTTCTTTTTTAACCTCGTTGTCTCGTCCTTTCCGTGTCCGCTCATTTTACCTGCATGAATCTGTACTTATTTACCTTTATTTATCCAGTTTATCTTTTTATGACACTTTTTGTAGCTAGAGGATTTTGCCGACAAAATATGTAAATAATCGCATGGGGTTTGTGTACTATCAATCTGTTTGGACACAACTGGCCGCCATCTTGTTAACCGCGTCTTTATAAATAATCGGAAAAAATACATAAAATAAATTTTTTTTATATAATCAAGTCTTTACAGTATTTGAAGGACCATATTTACAATATATTATAATGATTTATTGTTTTTTTATATTTTGATATTATGATTATCATTTTGCTTATATGCCACATGAATGAATTCAAATTTTTAATTTATCTAAAGAATTTAATCATTTTTACAGATGTTCAAATAAATATTATTGATTTCAGATTGGGATAATCGAAATTTTCATGATAAAATTCCTGTTTTATCAAATTTTTTTCAAGTTTTCAAAATTGAAAAAAAAAAACAAAAACAAAAACAAAAATGGCGAGGAACAATGGCGCAGCGTCCGGCGGAAAAGCCTCGCGCGCATACGCGAAACTGTTGTAAATTTCATCCGCCAGGGTGTATCTAAATGTGGCGTATGAGTGAGAAAAAACGAGATAGAAAAGAGGAATTGTACGCTTGTTAGACAGGGACGGAATTAACACACAACACAATGCCTACAGGGCGAAGGAAACCCGAAAGCGTGTGATTCTGAAGTGAACGTAAAAAGAAAGAAAATCAAGTAAATCAGGACTTAAATACAACTAAAAGAACCTAAAAACGTGTGTCGATAGACTTCAAGTGATACTAGACATAAATAAGTCGAGAAAATAGGAAATTTTGGGTGTTATTCGTGAGGGTGCAAACGTGGTTGTGCGTCACATGTCTCACTCAAGCTTCTGTTCGTTAGTGGCGATACGCTGCACGTCTCTATGAGGCCCGAACGTATCTTTGAGCATAAAAATTTCCACAAAGAGGAACGTTTGGGTGTTGGATTGAGCCGGCAATAATCAACATGCCTGCCCGGGGAAAATATCACCACCATCATCACCCGCAGTCTCAACACATCATCAATGTATCCAACCAAACAGGAGTGTCGACAAATCCACAGCCCTACAGCGTGGTCACATCCCGAGGATACGTATCTCATGCCGGTGAGTATCTACCCATTTTACATCCATTTTTTAGGTTATAACCCTAGCATCTCGTGCTCTGGAATTTGCCACATCGACGGCGTGCTTTTTAGTTAGGTTAGGTCACGGCTGCGTATGCGCGAAAGTACGTTCAGTCCAAGGAAATCATAAAATCTGATATAATATGAAGCATACCTAGCCAGAGGTCCCGGTAATTCTGTCGAAATCTAACGAGAACAAAAAAAAAAAACGAAACAACGCCACATAAAATTTACAACTGTATTCTCTCATCACAGATTATTTTTATCGTTAAATAGAGATAAAACACGACTAAAAATCATGTTTTAGATGATTAAAAATATAGGACAAAGCCGTAATTAATTAAACACGGAAAAAAATGAAATTTCAACGTATTTCTCGGTGTTTTAGTGATGAATTTGTTTGAAAAAAAAAATTCCAAACAGCGCTATATACATAGATAAAATTCTACAAGTCACGAACGAGAATTGGTTTAAAGTCCTCTGATAAGTTTGGAGACGCCTTGATGAATGCCGGTGCCCAACTCTTGGCAGACATGAGGTCTGAGTCATCGTGAATACACGAGAGATCTAATATATATATAATGGGAGCGCATTAAGAAAACCAGTGCATTCTTAAACAATCAAGTAAATGAATTACTAAGAAAATCCAATTACACACGCCTAGCGCACTTACATCACACACGCCGGACAACCAGGAACTTGACCATTAGATTGTAGACGCGGCTTAGTAGGGGTCCGAAGAACCTCGGAAATGTCCGAGGACCGTAGGCAAACGCTTATGTTATGCTGCAGGCTTATCTGTGCGTAGTTATAGTGTGGCAATCTTGCCAGACCTGCAATTGCCTGCGATAAAAGACGAAAAAAAAGAAATACAAAAGCGTGCATGTGTCGAAGATGATCTGGCAACAATTCACAGAGGCACTATGAATTTTTTGAGGGTCTGAAATTCAGGTGAATGATCTTAAATAAATATACATAAATTATCTAAAAGTTCGAACCATATGTTGGAGCAATTGTAGGATTTATTCGTGTATTGTGTGTATGTGTGTGTGTGTGTGTGTGTGTGGGTTTTAGTCGGAAAAAAGATGCTTGACTTGCCAAGGCTTCGCCAAAGAATTTGTCATTGACTCGCTGTGGCTTTCTTGTGTGCGCGACGACGTGTCCGTTGAATGGTGAAAATATCTTGATAAATATCACTGGCATTGTTACCGACAGGGCCACTCTCGACATGCCTTCTCGCCTTTCTCGCTCTCGCGCGCAATCACCAACAGCGTCTTTGCAACATATCGAGAGGTTATATAATTTCAGTCGCTTCATTGTGAATTAGTTGATGCACACGTATGTCGATCGTCGTGTGCACAACCATGTACTGCCTAGATAAAACGTATACATAACCTGTGTGTGTGTGTGTTTTTTTTTTCGAGGTTGCTTTTATTAATTGCTGCAACACACGATACATATGGGATACTCGCAAACTATTGTCACAAAATATTTTCTGGCCACGAGTGCTAGTGTCTAGATGAACACGTGCTCGCACTGCCCGACACACACAGTTATTCTGCACTTTCAGCTGATACGATTTGCCAACAGGAAGTTGATTTTATGAGATCGTGCGTGCTCGATTAGACGGCAATTATGTGTGGTATTTGTGAGATATTTTTTTAAAATATTAAAAAAATTATTCTCAATCTATTGTGCGAGATATAGTGCCTTACGACAAAACCTGGAACATCAGGAACGATATTTTGGGTCGGTGAATAAGCATCATGCCGACCGT
The DNA here is from genome assembly GCA_002156465.1 of Macrocentrus cingulum. Classification (NCBI taxonomy): domain Eukaryota; kingdom Metazoa; phylum Arthropoda; class Insecta; order Hymenoptera; family Braconidae; genus Macrocentrus; species Macrocentrus cingulum. The sequence continues at coordinate 154,135 of MVJL01009628.1, read as the reverse complement.
TGTAGGTAAGTTTCTCGAGCAATTGATATTGTTGAGATATTTGAGTTGATGGTGATGGAATTTCGGTTATTTTTTTTTTTTGGATTAATATTATTATAAACTGTCGTGTTGAAAGAAGGGCGAGGGGATGGCGGCAGAAAATGGTTATTCGCGGCTTCCGACAGGCGGCATCTCGATCGCCACTGCACCGAGGCGCTTCTCATTGGTTCAATCTTTGGGCGGATGTTTTGTGAAATGACTCTTATTTCGATAGGTCATATGCGATATATATATTTTTCCCTCTGTACTTTGACACCATTTTTTTATCATATGGCTTTCCTCATGGCTCTGTGTCGCATTCTACTCTACATTACCGACCGTTTGCGCGGGAAAATTCAAAATATTGAAATATATTTTGTTTTATCGATTGATATAAATATTAGGAATGTTTTTATTTACTTTTTAATATTTTTATTAGCGAGGTATCGAGGTAATATTGTGTGGTTTTGATGGCGGAGAGTAAGAATTATTGTGGTGAATGTGAAATTATTATTATATAGCTTGCGGGAAGTAGTGAAACGCTGTCTAGCCAGGACTCGAGTGATCTAATCTTTCTCGAGGAGGTAAAGTGAAAGGTCGTAAGAGGATCTGCCAACGAAATCGGTCAATGAAAAATCCAAGACATTCCAGGCAAGGCCGATGAGGCGCGACTGTGGAGGGAAAAAAAAGGAGTAGTAAAGAGGCCGAGTACATCCGGAGAGAAACTAACAGTACTTTATGTGTCTGCTCAGACAGTTTGCGGTTATGTTTGCATTCCTTGTTGCAAAAAAAATCGCGACCTATTAGCATAACTTCTCTCGCTTTTGCATCAAATTTACCCAATTTTTATCCTATAATTAATCATTTATTATTATTTTTTTCTTTTAATCAAACTTTTGGATAATTGCACGCGAGTAATTTATTTAAATTAGACGATTTAATGAGGCCAGGAATGTAATCTTAGACGTGTTTAATCTAGGTTACCAAATAGAACAAGATAACAGAGAGAAGGGACGAAAGTACATATAGTTATCGATTTGGTACTGCGCTCCACCCTGGGGCACTGTTGAAACTGGGTCATCCATTTGGAGAATGAAATAGCTAAAATGGGTTTAGGTTATACTGAAAGAGAAAAGAAAAAAAAATTGACATTTGACGTCATTTTTCATTTATAATCGATTATTATTCTATTTTTCGACTTTTTTAAGTACTTATAATGAATTAATTTTTTCGAATATACGTACGAAATCTTTGTTTGTTTGTTTGTTTTTTTTTTTAAATAAACAAATTCAAATAGACGCCATATTGTGATGGAAAAAATTTATTTCCATATTGGCTCCCTTTGGCCGCCATCTTGGTCCAGTTGTCTCCACTTGATACTCGGTCATTTTCGCCCGGCTAAAAGTCAATCAAATGAATAAAATACCCACGTAGCGGTGTATATAAGTGACAAGGGAGTGCTGACCTACGTTTGGACTACACCGGGAGAGCACCAGACGTCGCACATGGCTACTATAGTGATTATTTGTTCGGCGCAACGCTGCTGGATACGTATATATTTCTTGTGAGGGAATAATATGAAGGTGTGCATGTGCGCGCGCAATCTGACAGAACGAAAATAGTAAATCGACAGTGAGTTGGAGAAGGAGAGAGCAGTTTGTGAGGTACGAGTAGAGCCCCCACGAATTTGATGCATCAGTTCCGAAGATTCACACACACGACTTTTAGTGCATTGTGATTTTTCGGTATTTAACAAAAAAAAAAAAGAAAACAATGACAGACTGTGTCAAGGCAAATAATTCATATTAAACAATGTGATATATTGTTTTAATTTGACAATCATCAAGGGCATTAACTAACGTGATTTTGTGCATTGAATTTCGACCTCGCCCTTCTGCATCCTTCATATCACTCTCACAAATTCCACTTTATCCAGTGCTCCATTTTGTGGGTTGATGATAGTAGTTGTATCCTCCCATTCGTGTACGTATGTGTCAAGTGAGTGTTTTATCTGATTAATAATATTACAAGCGTGAGTGAAATTTTTTTTTTTTTGTGTTTTGTGACGTTTAAATGTTAAGAATTTTATTTTGAGAGTATATACGCTTCTCAATTGGCTAAAAAAGGTCTAATGTTCAATGGAGTTGATGTTGGAAAGGTCGAAAGACGTGTGTGAAGCCTATGGACTGTAAAATGATCTTACAAAGAATCAGAAATCCTTACAAAATACAAATTTACATTGTCAATCGAATTTAAATTATAATCTCGTCGGTTTAACTGCAGAAAAAAAAGTGTTCAACTGACTGGCACACTACTCTCGAGCTTTAGATTCGATTCGCCTAGACACACAGGAGTATCGATCCTCTATGCCATTTGCGTAAGCGGAAATTCTGAGAAATTCAACAAGAATATCGCAATAAGCTACGGGGGTTATAGAGTACCAATATCATCACATCTTTACAGTTTAATTATCGATTGTGAGAATAAAAAGCAACGAAATGCGACTGTTGGGAAAACAATCGATATTACTCGGTGGTTATCGTCATCAATGTATTATAACCTTTGGACGAAAATTTTCGTCGCCATCATTGTTATTGCAACAATGTAAAACATCTTGAGCAGTAAATATTTTCGTGGTGGTGGTTGTAGCAGCAGCGGCTGCATGCTGACACGGAATGTTGAGCTAAATTGGCGCGAGGAAATCGTGAAATCACGGATTCACAGACTGCAAGGCATGGTTTCACGATACGGCGTATCCAAGGACAGTGGAGCTGTTGGCGTCGCCCTCGGAATTGGAACTATGCACTGTCTTCTGCCTCACTGTGGTGGCCCTCATCATTTTTCACCTCATCCACAAAATAATGCTAGTCATGTACACTCGCACAATCATCAGCAGCCTACTCAGCCACCGCCTCAGCTCAGTCCACATCAACATTTAGGACAATTGAGCCATCCTCAGCATCAACAACAGCCACATCAACATGCTCAACAGCCGCAACAGTATCGAATTGTCGCGGGAAACGCGCGTAAGCTTGCTATTTTCACTCTATTTGCTTTATATCCACGAATTTATGTTTTTTATAATCTTCATTATTCACAGCCATCATTTAAGTATTAATAGGGCATATTAATTTAAATTGTATTGTGGTTATTCAGATTATTTATATGAATTTTTCGACACTTTTCTTTTGTTTTTTTAATTTATTTCGTGACATTGTTGAATATATTATCATTTAAAAATTCTCATCTATCTATAGGGTGGTTGTTTCCTGTTTTACCACAATATGGCGTCGTTTCGGCCATTTGCTGACAGGTGTCGCAGTGAATTAATTCTATACCCAGCCCACATGGGCAAACATGGCTTCCCGCCGTCTTCCTTGGCAATCATATACGTTACTACTACGATAAATCAGTGTGAATAACTTGTGTATATTTTAATTGTGACGGTTTTTTATATTGTTCTACTTGCACGCAATTGTCTGAGCGCGCAATACAGGGGTACGAATTGTGCCCACGAATGACGAAAGGTACATAGAATTAACGACATTTTTTACGCTCTCTCTCTCGCTCCCTCTCGTTTTCGACCTGACGAAAACCGCATGCCAGCAAGACAGGGCGGACAAGAAAAAAAAAAAAACGGGTAAAAAATTTATAAGCGAAAGAAAATTGTGTGTCGTGATATTGCGGAGTAAGGATCACAATTGAACGCGATACTTTGATTATTTATTTATTATTTTTTTTTAAGATGCTACTTCTGTCGTTTAATATTATTGCAGTCGTAGCTCGGGGCCTGTGACTGTCGTATGGCCACACGAAGTTTTGCAATGACTCGACAATCAAACGTCTCTGATGCTGCGAACGTTGCAATTTATTTTCCATTCGCTCGCACTGCCATGAGGTGTTTGCAGTCGACGTTGTTCACGTGATGAACATATCCTCCTTGCACTCTAAGTGGTATGTCCCCAATTCCTAACGTACGTTTTTTTGTTTTTTTAATTTAATTTAATGTTATATTTATTTATGTTATTCGTGAAGGAAAAGTTTAGGATGACGATTGGCGGACAATTAGGGGGGAAAAAAATATATAACGATAAATATATTGCTTGTTGAACAATTCTAACCTATAAAAATGTTTTCAGGTTCAGATTTTCATGTACCTGGACAGACGTACGGCCCCCAGCCCGTTGCCCAGGTGGCTGGAGGCGGGAATATAGGAGTTTCTGGCAATAGAGGGCCACAGTCTCTTGCTGGGATACAGCAAAACACGCCGGGAATTCAGTCGAGTGGACCTGGCGCCCAGCAGCAGCCACCGCAGTCACAGACACCAGGTGTCCAGCAGCAGCAAGCGGTCCAGGGACCGCCTCCAACCACGACGCCGCCAGTGCATACTCCCTCACCCCAGGACATGGGGAAACAGGTGCACCATCAAACGCAGCCTTCACCGTTGCAGCAAACCTTCGTTGGCAGCCAAAGTCGACCAATGTCACACGTGAGTTTCAGCAAGATTTTCCCTGGAAACACATAGTTTTAACCTTGATAAATTTTTGTTTTTAGAATTTTTATCACACATTGCCGCCTAGAGCTGTGCAATCTCGAGGCTCAGGTCATCGAGGTGGCCACGGCGGTGGCGCCACGCATGTTGTGAACATGCCCAGTGTAGCGGGAAGTGCCGGACAACCTCAAATGTACTCGCATGCAAACATACCCGGTGCCCCGACAATGTTTGTATCCGGACAGGTGCCGAATATTCACACTGGCGCTCATCAATCTGCCATGTACTCTGTGAATAGTCAAATTTCACAGTTATCAGTAAGATTTATAATTATTCTTCACTTGATTATTCAAAATTTTTTGTGAATCATGGTAATTAATGCGATGATTTGTGATTTGTTCATTTTCATTGTTGCAGTTTCCTCCACAACATCGGCATCAAACTCACCAAAATCAGCATTTCTTTACGACAGGATATCCTGCAATGATACCGCCAGCAAGTTTTCTCTCATTCCCACAGGGACCCGGGGCGCAGATTGCTGCTTGTGAGTATAAGTATATATGTGAGTTTTGATTTTTTTTTTCATCAATATTTAATTTTTATTTGAAAATTAATTGAGTGTGTGGGGTTTTTTTTCTGTTTTGTAATTTACAGTTTGCTATCCTACGGCTCATCCAAGTAGTACAACGATGAATTTGAGTCGAACAAATGCAAATGCAGTTAGTGCAGGTGCTCAGCATGTTGGAGGGCCGCTGGCAGGCGCTCAAACTACGGCTGGAGTACCCCAAGCAGCTCTTCAACAATCTACACAGCAAGCTATACCCCCTATGGGTATCACCCTCACGCATCAAGGTTTCAATAGTTTTTTTAATCCCTAGAAATGTGGAAAAATTGATTTTTCCTACATACTGACAATTTACAAATTGAATTTCTTTTTCATGATAAATCATAATTTACAATTGGTTTTCACATTTCAAGGTTGTTTTAATGTAGATTAAATTATACGGGGCATTGAATAATTGTTTGATTGCTTTGTTTTTTCGATTTTTCTAGCGTACACTGGACACAACAGTGGTGTGACGACCACATCGAATGTCCCACATCACAGAACAGTCCGGTCACATGCACTGACGAATATTGTGAATCCGAACACGGGTGAAAATATTGCTGAGGAGTTGTATCGAACAGCTTCGACGCCAGTTGTTGATAAAACACAACAAAATCCTGAAGATGTGCGTAAAATTATTATATATAAAATTAAACCATTCATCTCTTTTTTAAATTAAGGAGTTTCGATACATGACAAACTAAAATAATTTCATATTTTATGCCTTTAACAGTTTTTTAAAATTTTTTTTTAATCTTTTACAATTTGTTTTATGATTTTAGTATCGTTACTCCTTAAAAAAAAAAAAAAAATTAACTTTCAATGTGTGCTTGACTTTAATTTGGTGATTGCACAGATAAGTTTTTAGTTCTTGTGGGCACTGATGTTTTTTGGACATCCAAGCATCATCATCGTCTTTCACAGGTCTGATGATTGTTACAGAAGCAAAAAATTGTCGCGCAATTCTCCACGGAAGTTTATAAACGGGCAAGAAGTGATGCTGGATTAGCTGCAACGTCAGAGAGCACGGAATCAGCATCAAAAAGCGTTGCACCAGTGATCAATGCCAGTGAATCGACTCCAACGACGAAAATAGAGTCGAGTTCTCAAGATACCACGACTCAGCAGTGCAATAACAGTTCTCCTGTGCCAACGCAAGCTGCTGCAATCGTGCCGGAGCCTTGCATCACGGCGCCAGAGGTTCCAAAGGCCACTAAGGCCTGGCAAAAGGAGCCGAAGCCTGCAGAAGATGCTCCTGCAGTTGCCAGTTCAACAGAGGACGTTGTTAACGCGCCTAAGGTGCAACTAACACCTGTTGAGACCACGGATACACAGCCTAAAAGCGCGTCTCCGACAGTTTCGGACACGCCTGCGCCTGTCACGTATGCCTCGACTACGCAGCACGGCAAAGATGCCTTTGCACAAGCCAAGGGTGCTGTGGGATCGCCCCCGAGGCGGAAGCCTCCGCAACCTCAGCAAAAGGCTGTCACAGACTTCACTCCGCGCGTTCACGTTCGCGCTAATGAGCCTACAGCGGAATCGGTTACCGCCGCGCCTGTCAACGCAGTTGAACCCGAGCCGAGTAGACCCAGTGAATCTCGTGAACGAAAAATCAGCGATAAATCAACGGCTTCACGACCTGCCACTGTCCCTGCAGCTCAAAAATCAAATGGTGAAGCTGCGGAGAAGTCGGAGGTTGAGACGAAGGATCTTCAAGCCGCCTCTAAATCTGATGGTGAGTTAAATTTTACTTTTTCTTCCGGTTTAGAAGGTGTGTCATGTCGATTAAACCGGGTCTTTCGAGCCAAACATCGTTGATTATGTGGCCGTTGGTGTTTTCAAGCTGTTTTCAATGTCTAAAACTGATAGGCGAACTTTGTTGATGTGTTGTCGAGTTTTCGAATGATAATCGCTGTGTTTACGGTATTCTGCGAGGGTCTATAGGCACTTTAGAGCATTAGTTGAATCAGTCTTGACTCGAATTCAGATCGATAAACATATCTTTTAACGCAAAGAATATTTATTTCGCTTGCCTTCGAGTAAGAATTAATTTTTCTTTCGTATTTCAGACGGTAATTCTTTATTGTTAAAGAGTAATAGTTGTATTGTGATACACTCCGTAAAAAAGGGTTGTTTTTTTTTGTGATTTTCATACAAAGTCTTGAGAATTTTCTAGACTTTTTTGATTAGTTACGATGGTTCGAATGTTCTACGGTAAGTTGGAGCTCCCTAACCTCGAAATTATCAATTTTCCGTGCGCTTTTCACGGGTTTTGAGCATATTTATTATTGTTTAAAGATAAAGTATCTAAAATAACGGTTAGATCTGATAAAAAATGGTGATCAGAGGGTAGAAATTTGATAGAGTACATGAATTTTTCGGGTGTGTGTGTGTCCAAGTATGTGAGCACTGGCGTTGAGAGGTCAAAATTCTGACGTAGATCCGAATGTAACCGAAGATTTCCGAATATTCTCGACCTTTACTTTCTCGAGATGATGTAGTGGGGACTTATAGCAGCTTTAGCTCAATGTTGCGGGGGGGTGGCGGCCACGGCTTGCTTCTCGTCTAACTTCCTGTCGTGCAGTCTTCAGCCTCCGGTGGCCAGCTTGTGCTGAGCTCTCCGCAACAGATTGCGGTTTTTAAGTGTTTTATAGATTTAATTTTTGAACAAATATATACTTCAAGTTTATTATTTTATTTAATTATTAAATTTTTACGTTAATATTTAATCTAGTCTTCATACATAATTTTTTTTTTAATAATTTTTTATGCTTAGTATATTTAAAGTGACGAATTATTATTTTTTTAAATTAACTTTTTACAAACTATTTTTACATTTTGAGAAAATTATTTATTGAGGGATAATCAGTTTTTTATATTTATTTATTGAGATACGGGTTTTCTTTTCTTTTTTGGAGCGCCGAAAATTTTTGAGGTTAGTTGCTAGGATTTGTCAATTTGTACAATGAAAAATCCGTCTACGAGAAATCATCATCAACCCAGTATGTATGTATGTAATCTTAATTATAATTTATCTACTTTATTTCACGTTTTTGGCTATGAAAAATGGATTTTTATTGGGTAACATAACCTCACTATTTGTTTAGTGACAACGTGGTCGGTTGTCCATGTGGGTCACGTTTTAATCGCTTTTTTCTTAATTTTATATATTTTTTATTGTATGATAATTTTTTTCTATGTATTTCCATAATAATTTACATGATTTTTTATGATTTTTTGGCTTAATATTGTAATTATTATCGGTCGCTTGCCACGAGGTCGTGCTCCGATCACGTTTTTACGTCATGGTCAACTTCCATTTGCTTTTTTTTTTTATTTATCGTTATTATTCGTGGATTATTAACCTCTAGAGTGTTTTTTAAATTGGTTTTATTTTTTTAATTTTTCAAAAATTTTTTTTTTCAGTTGAAAAATTTTTTTTTCGAGCTTTTTATCACTCGATTTAGATTTTTATTTTAATATTTAAAATGAAGAAATTTTAAAACTTGATTTATTATTCATTTTTTCAATGTAAAAAAAAATTGTAATCACGGTAAATCTGGGGAATATTCTCGAAACATATGGTAGAACGGATGTAAAGAGGGGCCATTTTACGGCGCATAGCACGTTGAACTACCAGAAAATTCAGCCATCTTGGAATATACGTTGCAACCTCGTGGCCCCGGCGTGCTTTCTTGGGAATGCAGCTAAACCCGCTTTGGGGCATGATTTTTTTTTCCTTCATCGTACCCTACACTCAATTATATTACCATTCAAGCCTAACTCGGTCGATAAATAGCATGATTGTTCTAAATGAAATTACTCGTGATTTTTTTTAATTATGTACCATTTTTGTCATGTGGGACAAAAATATCCAGATAACACACATAATTTATTCGCTCTCAGTCTCGGTTGACTACAGCCTGTCTGGCTTCCAATCAACCGTTACACATTCATTTATTAAGTGCAAGTACATATTTGTACATATTTTTTTTTTATTTGAAATTAGTTGGATAATATCTCATTGTTAAAAATTGTATTCGAATTATAAAGATGACCCAACTGGCCGCCATTTTAGTTGACAAAAAACCATTTGACACGAAATATCCACGCAAATTGACAATTATAAGGATAATTAACTGTTGAAAATTGTTTATAATGGTATTTGACATATGACAGAGCATTAAAACGTGTAAATATAATTAATAACTTGATTAAATATGGTCAGTACAGTGTGGAGTTGTTGCAGCGGAGCATGATTTTTTTTTTTCGGCTAGTAATCGTGCCTAGTTAGAGGATTATATATGTATGTCTATACAGATATTTTGTGTGTTCCATTGCGCTTGCTCGTCGGCTTTTGGACTCGAGAGAACTAATTTAAGAAATCGTGTGTCGTGCCTCTTGGTTTGCCTCAGTTTGCAAGTTAAAATAGCCACGTGAAAGTCGCGCGTCTAGCTCACAAATATATTTTATCTTCCTTTTACAAAAAATCATATTTAAATACATATTTTTGATTATATATAAAAAAATACGTAAACAAAAGAATTTTTTTTTTATTTCTTATTTTCATAGCCAAGAATGATGAAAATGAAGGTCATTCCGTGCCCTAGTCACACAAAGTTGTTTAGATCATTGTGATTCTGTCAAATGTGTCTATTTTATGACCTTTGATAATGATAAAATTTCTTCAGTTTAATTATTTTTTATTATACTTAATTTTAAATAAACCATAAATATTATATACATATACTAGTGGTTAAATGTCGATCATTGTCAGCAACTTGTCGCCTTAATAAAAGCGAAAGTACATTTAATCGTGTGTTGGCAAGAGAGATCCAATGGTTTTATAAATAAATTCTGAATCAGTGCAGCTGTTGGTGGGTAAACTCGTGAAACCGGAGATTATTTCGGATATATAACTTTTTTTTTTTTTCCCCCTTTGATTATTTATTTCAAATTGAAAACAAAAAAAGATTGTCTAGTTTTATCAACGAATTTTTCGTCACTCTCTCTTCCTCTCTCTTTCGCTCTAGGTTGTGTTACATAATTCTACATATTTGCTGTGAGAGAGACTCGTGTGTATGAACTGTAACAAAGTGGGTTAACCGTGAGTTGAGGTTAGTGAAAATGAGCGAAAGGACAAAAAATGGCCGCGGGCGTACGAGCAGTAATTCAAGATCATCAAGTCGAAGTCGACGGGGTTCTCGTGATCATGGTACTTTCAATTGGTTTTTTTTTTTTTTTTTATAAATTTTAGATAACAAGAAAATCTCGTTAATCGATATGACATTCCTTTGCATTTTTTGATTTATTCAGTGATTTTTTTTCATGATTTATTGTGTGTCGTATTAATTTTTGTGATTTTTTTCCTCTGTGCAGGCAAAAACATGCAGAAGCAAAAAAGTAAAAACAAGCTCAAAGGACGTGACCTTAATCGCAAAGGCGCCGAGAAAGAGGGCACAGATATGGATGCCTTTGTCAACTCAGCGACGCCACAGTCTGTGGGAGTTAAAGTCGATACAAAGGTCCAAGAGGTTGCAAAGGTTGTTAGTCCCGTGGTTGACGAGCCTCGGGAGATTTCAGCCAAGGAAAAAGAGGTGAATGAGGTAAAGCCTGACTTGGAGCCTGAGTCAAAGTCGAAATGTGAATTGTCGGGTAAGGAGATGCCTGATTTTGAGCCTGTTTTAATTGACAAGGTTTCTGCGTCAATTGACAATGACAAGGAGACGACGAAGGAACTGATGAGTTCAAATGAGGACAGCAACAAGAGCGCCATCACTCAAAATACTAACGATGTTGTTGATCATGCGAATACAACAAATCATGCAGCAGTTGAGGCCATTGTTGCCCAGAAAAATGAAGAAAATGTCAAGGTATCTGCTAGCATTCGACCATCTGGTGACAGTATTTCTGTCGCTGATGTTGCTATCGAGAAGGAGGAGAAAAATGACACGCCCGCGGCTGCTGTTGAGGCAGAAGTTATCGAGTCGAAGCCTGCAGCTCCTGCTGCGCCCGCTCGTCCGGTTTATAATTATGCGCCACATCAGTGGAGTCCCACAAACACCAGTGGCAAAAAGGAATATGATCGGGACTTTCTTATCAAACTCGGGGAAGATCCTGTCTGTCATATTCGGCCAACATATCTGCCAGATTTGGATGTTGTGCTGAAGGACAATTCACGACAGTCTTTCCGTGCGCCGGTTGACATGAGAGTATTCCGAGATACGCGGACACATGAAAATCTGCTCCCTGGCTTCGCCAAGTCCTCGTACAGTTCCAAACTTGTGAGTATTTCTTGTTTATTTCAAAATTTACAATTTTTTTAAACTTTTAATTATTATTAGACCGTATTTCAAAAGGTTAAAGAGGTTTTTTTTTCGATATAGAATTCGCCTCCATTTTGATTTTTGGTGTGAAATTGTAATTTTGTCATGTAATAATCAAGTAATGTTATTTAATATGTAAATTATTATTTTTTTTACTCTTTTTATTAATTTTTATTACTAAAAAAATATTAGTGGCTTTTTAGAAAGTGTTTCAAGTTCAAATTAAAAATTCGCGGTCATTTTCATTGACGCCATCTTGTTAAAAAAATTATTATTTCATCAAATATTTCGAAATTAATGAAAATATTGGAAAAAATGCTATTTTAAATAAAAAAAATATAATTGTCGCAGATAACAATAAAAACCTCATACCGTTGATACGTATTCTTGTGATAAAAAATAATAATTACACATGATGTTAAAATTTATAAATGAAAGTAGTGGACTGAATGAAGTCAGTGACAGAAAAATTTAATTACTGATTTATATTGAAACAAAAAATATTAATTTTTCTTGACATTATAACATTGTTATTAAATGTGTTTTTTTGTTTGTTTGTGTATTTACAGCCGCCAATCACGAAAAAAGGCTCTCATGGCTACAAACCAAAGCCAACAAACAAGCCTTCTGTTATCCACGTGACATTATCATTGCATGAAGATGTGAAATTGCGTGAAACAGAGAATGCATGGGTGCCAACGGTACTTAAAACGGTGGGAAATTCAACGGCAGCGGCGGCGGCGGCGACGACGACGACGACATCAAGCGAAAATTCAGAACAAATCAAGACTGACCGACTGTTTAAAAAAATGCGAAGTATCTTAAATAAATTGACGCCGCAAAATTCCGAATCTCTGTGCAATCAAGTGCATGCACTAGAGATTGATACACTCAGCAGACTTGAAGGTGTTATTAATTTAGTGTTTATAAAAGCTATTGAAGAGCCAAATTTTTCAGTACAATATGCTCTTCTGTGCAAAGAACTAGAATTGCTGAATGTTGACGGTGTTAATTCTAATAGCAATGGCCCGAATTTCCGTAAATTATTAGTGAATCGTTGTCAATCACAATTTGAAAAAAATTTTGTGGATGAATCAGTGAGACTGTTGAAGCTTAAGGACATAGAACTTTGTACAGATCCAGTGAAGAAGAAGGAATTACGAATGCAACTTGAGGAAGATGATCGAAAAATTCGAATTAAATCAGTGGGAAATGTTCGGTTTATTGGTGAATTATTTAAAAAAGGAATGTTGACGAATAATATCATGCAGAAGTGTTGTACTCACTTGTTGAACAATGCCGATGAGGAGAATCTTGAGTGCTTGTGTAAATTATTGACAACTATTGGAAAATCACTTGAATCTAAAGTGGATATTACCGGATATTTCGTTACACTTGGCGAATTGGCGCGAAAATCCAATAAAAAAATTAGCTCCAGGGTCAGATTTATGATCCAGGATGTTATTGACTTGAAGCAAAATCGTTGGGTACCAAGGCGAGACGATAGTAACCCCAAGACAATGGATCAAATTCAAAAGGAGGCTGAAATCGAACGTTTTGAGGTCCAATTGGGTAATACACCGATGAATACACCGCGAAAAGATGATCGCAACAACGACAGGAGAAGAAATCGTGAGTATTTTATGTTAATTTAATTAATTCACTTTTTAAAAAAATTTCTTTATGATGAAATACTATTTAAAATGCTAGACTAGAGTTTCTGACTTGTTATGATTATTTATATACTCTGAAATTATTTTATTCTATTTTTTATGTTTTTTTTTTTCTTAATTGTGATGATGGATTTTTTATGTGCCTTTTATTTTTTCAATTTAAGGTGGAGGTTCAAGCTTTGACGATGGCTGGAGTGAGCCAGTCGGCTCAAAAACACGACAACCGTACTCAGTGCAAGCATCAAAACTCAACACAAAGACTCCTCCACTTGAGGAAATCAAATTAGGAAGTAGAAATAATTATATGTGGAATACTGGGGCATCTGCTGGTAAACCCGTGGCTCCAGCTGCTGTAACACCAAACAAATACGCCTTACTTGAAAATATGCCATTTGACATGCCGGAAAAACGAACAATACCAGTTTCTGGGTTAGTATTTTTTTTTCTGTTGTTTAAACAGTATTTCTCGATTTTTCCACCGATTAAATGATGATTCATTGTTCAGACTAGAGTTTCTGAATCTTCTAAAACTTCTGTGATTGTACTTAACCATCTGACATAAATTATAATTTCAAAATTTTTTTATTTTAACGTTATTTCATCAAATAAATAAATTAATTAATTTTTTATTGGTTTTTTTCTTTGCAGATCGCGTTCAACTGGTCCAAGAGAGTACAGATCCGATTTTAAATATGGTGGTTGGGGTAAGTTATTCATTTATTTCATTATTATTCATGTTTTTCCGATGAATTTATCGATTTTTAAATGATGACCCAACCTAACATAGAGGAAATCGACAGAGGGTCGGTTTGTGTTGCATATGTTAAAGCCAAAAGGATACTGAATAATTGTTTTTCAAACAATCTTCAATGTCTTAATTTTAAATTCGGTTATTTAATTGTTTTTATTTGTATTTTCAGATAATAGAGGGTCAAGAAATAACAGTCAACACATGTCAAGCAACAGTTCGACTCTTTCACCACTCGATTGCACGCGTAGTCAGAGTATTTCAATGCCCCCGCCTTCGATGAAGTACAAATTGCCGTCATCGTCACAACCACTTACAAGTGCTGCGCCTTCAAGTGCTCCCAGCAAACCCGTAAAAACAGAGGACGAGCTGAAGACAATTATTAAGTCGAATCTCGACAACTGTCCGAAGATTCCAAGCACCGCGAAGTTTATACCGGTAGGTTAACACGATTTTTCGATGTGCACGCTCCTTAAATCCATCTCTGATTACCCTAAGAGATGCTCGAGTCATAGGTGTGCTAAAATATTATACCTCCTTGTCAATCTCGCTACGTTTAACGGTGAACTCGATTGTTAAACCTTTCGAGAGCTCTTTCTTTGTCTGTTGAACGCAGAATGTCGAGGGGACATAACTTTTTTTATGTTTAGTTCATAGTAAAATTTATCAGAATTTAAAATGTGATTTGTTTTTTCTTTACGATTTCAGGTTGCGTTAGAGACTATTCAAGAATATTTCGACAACTCGACTTACTCTCTGTTTGTCGAAACGGTTATAAATGCAATTATCGACAAGACTGAAGTCTACCGCCAGCGTTATTCAGCTCTTTTTGCTCACATGATCAATCAGAAGATCATACCACTGTCTCTCGTCCAGGATGAGTAAGTTTATGATTTTATTTATTAAGATTTTTATGTTTTAACGATTTAATTTTTTAATGAAATGATGAGAAAATTATTTAGAGAAAAGGAACTAAGAGAGTACTTTGTGTTGTTTACCAAAAGGATACTGAAATAATGTTTTATTACAAGAAATCATTTTTTTTTTTAATTGAAAATGTTATATTTATGGATTTATTTTTATTTGTTTCAGATATGAGAAACTTCTCGAATGTACTGACGATCTAGTCATCGATATTCCCAAGTGCTGGACTTACTTTGCCGAAATATTGGGTATATATAGAAATTGATTATAGTTTAAACAAGAATTTATCTGGTTTTTTCATTATGAATAGTTTATTAATTAAATTTTAAAGATTTAGTCTTAAAAATCAACTTTTTCTGACGATGATGACAGTTGTATTACACCAGATTGCTTATATGACGGTTGTAAAAGCTCAACAGGCCTGAAAAATACTTGAAAGAAAATAATTTTTCACGGAAAAAAATATTTTTTCGATATTTAATTGGGTTGTTTTTTTTTTGTTGCAGTTGAGATGATCGTCCAGGGCGCCCACCCGTTGGCCGAGTTGAAGAGAACAATTAAAGTTCTTAAAGCCGCGGGTACTAGTGGAAAGCTATTGGGTGAACTGTTCACAAAACTTGCGAAAGAGCAGGGTCCGAAATGGCTTACAGACAAGTGGCAACAGAGTGGCCTTGCGTGGAGTGATGTGATTGATCTCGAGCGTGAAAAACTCGATGATTTCATCGACAAATATAAACTCAAGTTTATCGTCGATGGCTGCTCAAATGTTGAATTGTCATCAGCCACCAGTGAACTCACTCTTGAGCAAATACAGGAGCATCTAGAGAAGCTTATAAAGACAGATTATAATTTTGACAATGTGACTAGCTGGGTCGCAACTCAAGTGGGTGAACGCGTCAAACAGCCGTCATTCATTCGCATACTTATCATTGCCATTACAAAAGTTGCTACTGGTAAGTTTTTTTTTCTCATTATTTAAAAATCATTTTGAGTAAATGTACGAATTGATGACCGGTTAAAGAAAAATTTCGTGAAAAGTAATTTCGATTTCAATAGTTTTTGTTGTTTAAGCCTCAATGAATGCATAATTATATCATTTGAGCATTATATTTATGATTTATAATTTTTTTAACACTTAAAATATAGTAATTAGTATTTTTTATTATCTTAAAGAGCCGCATTTTTTTTTTTATTTAGTCCAGTTTACCAGTGGTTATTAATTAATCCTTGGTC
Organism: Macrocentrus cingulum; assembly: GCA_002156465.1. Classification (NCBI taxonomy): domain Eukaryota; kingdom Metazoa; phylum Arthropoda; class Insecta; order Hymenoptera; family Braconidae; genus Macrocentrus; species Macrocentrus cingulum. The sequence goes on along the minus strand of MVJL01009628.1, from coordinate 138,114 downwards.
AGAAACTGTTACAGTTACCTTCGTAGGAAAAAAAAAATTAGTTGGTAATTAATGGATTGGATGAATTTTTCAGAGGTGTCTTCGAGCGGTTGGAAAGTTAATGATGACGTATTAGAGAGTTTACTACCTCTAATCACTCGTTATGTCGACGCAGATCCACAGTTAGAACTTCAGTGTCTTTTTGGAGTCGAATTATTCATGAGTTCAATGTCACATCCTCAAGGTAACCAACGAATATTTTTTTACATCCCTTTTGTTGAAATAAAAAAATTAATCTGACAAAATTTAACTTTTAAATCTTTTTTTTCTGCTTTTAGGTGTTTTACATTCAATAGTCATGACTCTGTGGGACGGAGGAATAATTTCCGATGATGCATTTATGGCATGGGAAACGTGCACAAGTCCAATTGACAGCAATGCCCACGCAGTAGCTATGAAAACATTAACTTCATTTTTCGTCAACTTGCGAGAAACTGGCAATGGGTCGAGTGACGAAGCGTGAGATATGCTTGCTACAATAAGACGATGAAATTCAATGACAACGATTCCCCGAGAGAAAAAAATCAAGAAATACACTTTGATGATTTGGATACCAAAGCTGTGCATTAAATGGAATCTAAATTATCAATGTATATTAATGCTCTTTTTTTTTGTTTTTACTTTCGTGAATCTTTGCTGAGTAATATTCAAGCGGCGCGCGGTCTACATATTTCATCGTCACTCGTGATGCTCATGCGTGTTTAGAAAACTTGTGTACATTGTTCGCGTGTCCGAAAAAAAAAATATATATATATATATAAATACCATCATCGATTTCATTTTTTTCTCGTTTATTGCATAAATTCTAGCAAAATAAACGGAATATAAGTTTTCTTCGGCAATTAATTTAAATAGTTACTTCTTTGTTGTTTTCTAAAAAAAACGTTCTTATTCTTGTCATTGCAACAAAAAACACCAACAATTAATTCAAATCTATAAGGACTTATTTAATTAGAACAGAAAAATTTTGTGGTGATGATGAGAATGAACAAAAAAAAACGAAATAGACTATATATAGGAATGAAAGAAATAAAAAGATAAATAAAATTTTTCCAGACGATGATGAGTTAATGTTGTACACATTATCAGTCGTATTTGACATACGCTCTATATATATATAAAATTAATTATTAATTATTAGTAGACAACTAAATACGAGATACATTATATATAATTCAATTGGTTTGAAATTTTCAATAAAAAAAAAAATAAAAAAAATATATATGACAAAAAAAACGAAAAAAAAATCTCAATTTGATGATTACCGTGATGATGATGATGATGATAATGATGATGATGATGATGGATGTTACTCTAGAGCATTTCAATTTGTTAATTTTCTGGGGGACGAATTTTTTTTTCGTGCTCTGGAGTAAAAAAATTTTTTTTTTCCATTAAAATGTTTCATTGTGAGATGCTATATTTGTTTGTTTATATAATTACTGATGTTTTAGTTGATTTTTTTTCCAAGTGAAATGAATTTTCTTATACTTTAAAGTTACATATACAAGAAAAAGGGGTTGATTATTGTGAGGGAGAAAACAAAAAGATTTATTGATTAATTGACAATTTAGAAATATTTCCAGATAAACGCATATGAAAAAAGTAATTTATATAAAACCTTTTTGCAAATAGAATTTATTATCTCTGTGTATATTTAAATGTGACTGCTGCAAGATTTTGGCAATTCCGCCACGTGAAAGAATGAATGTTGTGAGGGAGAAAAACAAAAATCACTTGTAATTTAGGCAGCAACAACATACAATGAGCATTGCAAATTTTTAAAAAATAGAATCATGTATAAATATGCATATTTGATCCATTAATTGAAGTTAAAATCAATCGATAATGGATTAATTTGTATTATTCCACGGTGAAGGCGATATAACTCATGCTCATTGATCATTAAAATAGGTTAGTTTGAGAATAATTTATAAATGCGTTTTGATTTTTTTTTTCTTCATCGACCCATATAGGAATACAAAAATAATTTAAAAAATGTGTTGGATGGTTTTTTTTTCTCAACCATTGGCTCAACACTTGATACACCATTATAAAAATTATTAGTAAATAAATTTCCCGCGGATATTCTTGGGACAGGGCTTATATTAATGCATTAGTAGGGAATGTATCGCTAATTGCTCGGAAGGCTGCCAAAAAATATTGCAGTGACAATATAGCATGCATATAAATAAATGAATAAATAAATAAATAAATAGTTAAACAGTGAAAAAGAACGAATGAGCCTTGCGAATTGTATTTTTCATCTGACAAGATAAAAAAAAACATGGAAACTCAACATCATCCGACATTTTGTGACTGTAGAATAATATTATACATCACACCGTGCTTCTGTTTGATTTTTATTAAATATCTCGTATATATGAGATATATTTATATCTGAATTACATGTAAATAACTCGAGAGTGTGCAGTCAAGTGTTTTCATATGTAAAACAATCCACTCTGAAAAAAACAGGAGGATAAAATAAAAGGAGAAATATAAATATATACATATAAATATAGTTATAAGTATATAGGCTTGTAATAAGAAAATTATTTGTATAAAATGGTGGTATATGGCAAATAATTAATTTTGTTGGATTAATATCCAAATTAGAGCTCACAAATTTTTCTTCTTATGTGTGCGTGTGTAATTTCATTGCTCGTTTATAAATATATTGGCGCCATTTTGTCACATCACACTGCAAAAATGAAATTGTGTGGTGAGTGTGCGATAAATAATTTTACTTTGTAATAAATATCTATACGTGAAGAAAAAAAAAATGCGAATAATAATTAATAATGAAAATAAACTCACACTTGATGGCCGCCGTGTTTCGATTTTTTTTTTTTCACACTCAATATCATATGTCGCTCGCAAACGCGAAGGCGCATTTTGATGAGTTTTTTGTTTGTTTGTTAGAAAAAAAAAAATACCATGTGTTCCGCAAGCAGAGTGTTTGTGACATGTTATAAATAATTTTTTTTATTATTAATATTATCGGGGCTTCGTGGTGTTGTTGATTTTTGCTCCGCGATTTCACAAAAACGACGCGAGGTTAGATGATAATGATGAAAATGGTGTTAGAATTTAAAAATTAAATAAAATTCATATTCTAGCCGAGTGATTGCGTGATTGACTATATTATGTACATAATTGAATAGAACATAAAAAGGTAATAATTAATAATCAACTCGATGGAGAAGAAAAAACAGAAAAAAGAAAAAAAAAACCGTTAATTCGATGGTCAGGGGGCTTGATGCGAAATATGTATACATATATACATATTATTGTATAGCTATATTATATAATATTAAAAAAAAAAACCACACGAAACACTTTTAATAATGAATGATTATATGATATAAAAATGGAAAAAAATAATAAGTATGCCCGAACAATTCGAATGTTTATAACCTTATTTCCTATAATTCATCAATCATTTATTAATCATTAATTCATAAGCATCATCGCAGCGTTATTTATAATTCTTTTTTGTTTGTTTCAGTTTCTGTTAAGACTATTTCAAGCTATTGTTGCACTTCCGGAGAGCGTCTGAAGTGGGCAGAAGTTGTCAACAGTCCTTCCTCTGCAAATCCCGCTATTTCTTGAGGTATTATTGAATATTCTTCGATTCCAGTGCATGGACGACACATGCATTCCAGTGGAGCCTTGGTCAAAACCTAGATTTTTCATTTTTAAACAAAAAAAACGTCAAATATATTTCATTTAGTTGGTCGAGTCGAGTGACGCCATTTTGTGGAACCGTCATTTTAATACAATTCGGTTAAAAACGTGCAAATTTGTTTGAAAAATGCAATTTCGCGAAATTTGAAATCCTTCGTGTTGTAGGCAAAGGATTGCAAAGAAAAACTGGAACATTAAACCTTGGACTTTCGCGAATACTTTGATAATGTGATTATATGACTCTGCCGTAAAAAAAATGGTGAAATTAATATTTTTGCAATGAAGCGTGTGTTTTTTCTAGAATATTTGATGAATTTTAAGTACCCAATTTCTAACTATACTCTAATTTAATCAATTTTATAAAATATTTTTCAATCTAGTCTGTTCGCCATTTTTTCCTTGCCACGTTGTCAACAAATTTTAATAAACGGCTCTGATTGGTTGCTAAAATAGTTTCCTATTTGACTGTGAAATAATCATACTAAAACTTTTTATTTATAAAAATATTCAATATTACTATTAACGAATGAAATTTTATACTGAAAGATATTAAAATTTGTATAACAAATTATCATAAATTTTTTACCTTTCGAAATTTGCGCTCTCCAGGTTTGGCTTTTGGACAGAAGAGGGAGACACTGGCTTCACGTTCCCCACTCTCTTGGCAGCACATACAGCTGCGCTCCATTTGCCAAATTTTCGATCCTGAAACCTTGAAAAAACAAGTGATTATCAATAAAAAATCATCACTACTAAATAATTGAAATTGCTGCATCTAAATATTTGCAGATTTTGGTGGACATTTTTGTGAATGCCGTGGCGCGTAAAAAACAGTGTTCTGTTTGGTTATGAACCACACACTATTGACAGTTCAGTTTACAGTTTGATAACCTGTTAATAAGAGTATCAATAGCCACCAGGTGGATATATTGGAATAAGAAATCATCCATGCTGAGGTAAGTTTAGCGACATTTTCCCGTTTTTTAAGCATGGAAATCCACGTTATTTTGCTTTTAACAGTGCCAAACTTACTTGCAGATAGCTGCTGCACCTTCCAGTACAAGCAAAGCTTGGAATGGGCTTGGGGACACATCCTGGATAGCGCAGAACGTGAATTACCGGAGTGACCTGACACTCGTCGACTCCTGCGACTGCTGTAACGCGTGACAAAGCGAAGCACAGCACCACCAGGCTCGAGCTCACTATTTGGTGAGTTATCCCACTCATTTTCTACCTTTAATTACCAACTTCCACGTGTTATAAGTGCCTCTTCACATCCATACTGCGGGCTTTCGTCAGTTTGAGTGGAAACGAGCAGTCTAGCGCGGATTTTCAGCTGGAACACCGAGTACTGGTGTCATTGCCGGGTTGACGTGAGCTTTTATACGCGGCTGAGAGCTCTACCGGGTGCTTTTACCTCCTGCGGGTACTGGCACTAGGGGGGACCACTTTAAGTGCCGATCCTTGTTGTTCTTGATGGTCCGCTGTCACCAATATCAGTCTTTTAGCCTCTAAATACTGATTTTTAGTCGATCTACTTCTCGGAGCGAAGTTCTAACGATTTTGGGAGATTGAGCAGCCTCAGTCAAGTGTTTTTAGGTCACGATGGCGCGGGGAAAAGATCTGAAAAGCGGTCGAGAGCTCTATTTAGAGGGTTTTGTCGCTCTTTCGACTCTTGACATTGAAAGCCACTCTCAGAGACCCCCCGACGTTGCTTGTTTTTCTTAATTATATCAACGGGTGAATTGTGGAATGTCGCTCTGGGTGGTTTAATGTATAACAGCATCGCTTAATGCACTGTTTATAAGATTGAAACTACGCTGAGGCAGTTTCCCGCGTCGTTTCACCAGTTTTTCCGTGCTAGTGGCGATTGACGAGACTTTTAGGCGTGAATAGTGCTCATAAAATGTTTAGAAATGACGCTTGGAGGCTTTTAAATGCTTTTATAATTTTTTTAGAAGATTTTTGCATTCATTTTTCATGGTTTATCGATTCTAATTTATTAATGTATTGTTATTAATATAATAGGCGCCATTTTTACGTGCTTTTTTATTTTTATTTTTATTTTTTTTCAATAATTGGTCTGGGAAATCAATCATTGAATGCCATATCATGCTATTGTATTTCGTTTTTTTGAAAAAAAGACCGAATCAAGTCATTTTTAATAACAAATAAGCAAAAAAAAATTTTTCAATCAATTATTTTTATTTTTTCTAGATAAAATCGACTTTATGTTATTTAAAACATAACACTCATGTTTTTTATTAACAACATTTATTTTTTAACTTGAAATATTTAAATAATTGTTATTTTATTCAGAAATTAAAGATTTAGCGTGTGTAAAATCAAAAAGACGTATCGCCAAAAAGTTGAGGTAATTTGACTCGCAATTATCTTGATAAGGATCCAAGATGAATAAATTTTGGTAAGAACCTTTTTTGTAGCTAATTAAATTCTCTTTAAAAAAGGTATTCTGAGAAAAATTTGTATCTTCAATAGTTTAGGAGATTTTTTGACTTAAATAACCTGAATACTTTTGACTAACGTGTTTGGATAAAAAATTGAGAAAACAATGTTTGCACAGATATCAATACTTTATTCAAAATCCAACTGTAAGTTATTGTTTATGCATTGTTAATTTATCTCGAAAAATCGCCACACTTGTAGCACTTGCAATCTGCGGGCTCGCGAAGCTTCAAATCCATCGTAGCCAGTTGCTCAGTCTCCAGCCTCACACCGTCGCCATTGTAGCAGTGATTTAGCTTGATAATTCTCTCCTTCAAGTAGCTTTCCCGGCAGCAATAGCATTCCTATGGCATAAAATCGAAAAAAAATCCATTATTCCAACGTTGAGTCGTTGTAGGCAAAAATTACCTTGAGAAATCCAGTGACAGTTATGATACTCGGTTGAACCTGTGAGTTGCAGAATCCCTCGCATTTCGTGACGGAAACGTCGCCACTGCAGGTCCTCACCAGTTGCCCAACCTCGTCATACTCATCTGCACAAATTCCAGCAGAAAATAAGAGTTAAATTTTACTCAAATTTCATGGCAAAAGGTTACCTTTTGTTATGTGAATTTCCGACATGAGTGTCTCGCAGTTTTCGTCATTTTTCCCGCCAAAAACACCCACAATCACGGCCACAATTACAAGCCAAGTTGGCGACATGTCAGCGTAAATCACCGCTCTGGTCCTCTGGTTGAAGTGACGCAGAATCACGAGCTATCCGGGGTTTTATAGGGACAATTCTGTTGGCCACCCGGTGCTTACGCCCTTTAGGGGGTGTTCAAACTCCTGCTGAGCCGGGAAAAAGCCTTTTTCATCGAGCATCCGTATTGATATCTTAGTTGTGAATAAAAAAAAATCTTAAATTTAGTTTGTACTTGATTTTTAATGATCATTCCGTGTGTTGCCAGGACAATTGTCGTTTAAATCTGTCTCATCGTCAAATTTTGCGCCACACCAAATGCAGTATTTATATTTATTACGTAAATAATGCGTGATTATCTCCAATTTTTCAGCTGTGGGTATTACGACTTGATTTTCCTCCGTTTCCTCATCATTTTCGTCCTCGTTTTCATCCTCATTGTCGAGTTTTTCAACCTGTGGCCAGTACCAGGACTCCACGGGAGGTTCTGTCAGGCCGACGCCCGTGTCGAGTGTTTGACAGACTTTTTGACTTTTTATCAGGTCCACTTCCATCAGCTGCTGCAATTTTTTTGCCGCAACTCTTTCACGAAAATCTCCCGTGTCCAGGCTCTCCAGTTTTTTCGTCGGATTCAATTTAATCGCAGGTTTCTTGTCTGCTCTGCCCAAACCCATGCGATTTGTCTTGAGATTCATTGGAATTGGCTCGGATGTACCTGCCAAGTTCTTTCCCACACCTTGACCCGGCTTGTATCCCATTTTCATCAACATCTCGAAACCTTTAAAAGTAGTTAATAATAAAATAATGATTCAAAGGTTTTATTAAGATAAATGGGATAAAAATTACCTTTGTTGTGGGTTGGCAAGGCTGAAGACAGACCCTCTTCTCGTTTTTCACTCTCTAATACACGTTGAGATTTATTTTTCTCGCGTGTCTGCTTATCAGCCTCAGCTTTTCGTTTCATTATCGCCATATTTCGCTTCTCTGCCGGATTAAATATCAAACTTTCTGTTTTCTCAGCTTGTAAAAACTTATCCGACATGTAGTCCTCGTCGTCCGACATTTTGAAGCTTTTTCCTGAAAAAAAAAAAAAAAAAAAAAAAAAAAAAAAAAAAAAAAAAAAAAAAAAAAAAAAAAAAAATAAAAAAAAAACAAAAAAAAAACAAAAAAACAAAAAAAAAACAAAAAAAAAAATTATGAACAAAAAATATTTACTGAAATCTCCTTAACCGACGGAAATTTGTTTGGTTTTTTAAAAATTGAATTTATACCTTTTTTGCGTTGTTTTAAGCCGAAATTGTCGGAAAAAATTATCAATACGAAAATAAAAAATTCGAGGTTAGATTGGCAAATGTATGGTTATTATCCGTGCAACAAACATTGATCCTCTGCTCTAACGGGTGTGCACACACATGCGCGCGGTGTAATGGCGGCTATTTCGTGTACATACACACACAAATACGAATAAAATCGGGTCGATAGACACGGCGGAATGAAGGAAAAGCCGTTGGAGACTAAATGGAACGCGGAACAATGGACAAGTAAATTCGCTGCGGTTCATGTGCAGTGAACAGTTGAGTTTTTCAATTTAATCGCACATATTAGTCTAATTAATTGTTACGATCAACGTTTGTGCAGTGTCGCAGACTCTTTCAGTGCATAGATTGTCTGCCGAGGTGTAGACATTGATATACAAGTGTTGCTGTCGAGTGCTGTACATCTAGAAGAGGAAGAGGATGCCGCAGAGTTCTGTCGACTGTTGAAACATGAAGAATTAAATCTCGAGGACAGAGAGCGAGAGACATTGAAGTATCTATTGTTGCAAGTGGATAAAAGACAGACTGCTAGATGCGAATGGAAATTCGAGCAGTATGTTGATCGACTAGTCACGAAAAAAAACGTGTCGAGTTTTGCCTTTCTCTCGTGCTCTCTCTCTCTCGCTCCCTCACCCATTCGTGCGTCAACATCTTCACAACGGCATGATTAGTGTTTCTCGACTATAAATAGACCACTCGTGGCAGTGTGACAGCCTTTGGAGAAGTAATTTAACCAAGTTGAAAAAAAAAAAAAACTATCCTGCAACTATTCTAACCTCTATGCCGCAGGTTATGCTACTTCCTGGGCGTCGTCGGGCCGTCAATTAAGCACACGGCGCCCGTTAATCGTGTCCATTGGCCGTGTTTCATCTGAGAGACCGTGCAAATGGTGGCTATGGTTGTGGCAAGCAGTGGCTGGGTGCAAAATGCCAGTTTCCCAACTGAAACCAATGTAAACACGAGTGACAGCAACAAAATGACTGCCAAAGGTATTCTCATCTGTCGGGACAACTCGCATGTATTTCAGGATCGTACACTGAATCTCGAGCAGCCGGTGAAGATTGGAAGATCAGTGGCGAGGACACGAGCCGCGGTTGACAATGCAATTTTCGACTGTAAAGTCCTGTCGCGCAATCACGCACTACTCTGGTACAATGCCGGAAAGTTTTACCTGCAGGACACACGCAGTAGCAATGGAACTTTTGTGAATAACCAGCGCCTGAGTGCCACAGGCTCGGAATCGGCGGCCAAAGAGGTTTGCTCGGGTGATATTGTTCAGTTTGGCGTGGATGTCATTGAGAGCACGAAAAAAGTCACTCACGGCTGTATTATCGCGACGTTAAAGCTCTATCTGCCGGATGGAAAGGAGGCTAAAGCCAGTCGAAGTATGTTTGTTACGAGCCCAGCAGGCGATGTCACTCTGGAGGACCTGTACAAACTTCACCAGTACGTTCAGGAGGCCAGTAGGCGTGAGAATGTGCTTCACACCAAGCTCGCGTACCTGCAGAAGCTCGTGGACAACACGAAAAAGGCGGCAAACCAGTCGTGGAAGGCTCTAATTGATGAGGATCGTCTGTTGACGCGTGTGAAAACTGTGGAAAATCAATTGGCTGTTTACTCGAAGAATTTCTCCGATGACAAAGTCAAGAGTGAGCTCGTAAAGCAGGAGGAGAATAAAATGCAGTACCAGTTGGTGGCCAAGGAGGCTCTAGAGAAGGTACACCTGGAGAAGCTTCAGGTGACGCAAAAGCTCGTTCAGCTCGAGGGACGATTGAATGAAACCGAGGAGGAGTGTCAGAGTCTGCATGAAATCTCAAAAATTGGTCAGACTGAGTTGCAACATCTTGCGGCCAAGTATACAACAGCGCAGAAAAATTTGGCGCAACTTGAGGCAAAGCTGGCCGAGCACGAGCAGAGCCTGTCGACGGAGGTGGTCAGGTGGGCATCCGTGGAGAAGCAGGATCTCGTGAAGCAGGTGAAGTATCAGTCGAAAATTGGTCAAGCGCTGCAGTGGAAACTCAATGAAAATCGATTGGACACTGTGAAAATTCATAAGAAAATCACTGGACTGAGGAATTACATGCAAACACTGCAGGATATGAATGATAAGCTCCTCTCGGAGGATTCCAAAGATGCTGGCAATCCCATAGAGGCGATTAATGCCGTGTTGGAGACTCTCACGGAGATGATGGCCAATGTGGAGAATGTCGGTGAGCTCGAGGACGTGTCGGACAGTGAGGAAAATCAAGGTACTACGTCTCAGGACAAGGATTCCAATCAAAAAGCCATTGAATTTGACGAGCGAAAATTGGATTTGTCTAATGATTTTGCTGAATATATATTGCCGCCTCAGAATTCACGGCTTACGCTTGTTAATGGAAAAATCGAGGAGAATGGAGTGCTCGAGATGAGCGAGGACACGTGCAGTGTCACGAGTGAGGACTTGAGTAGCTTTGCGGACAGTGAGGAGGGTCTGGAAAAATCAGTTATTGAAGTGAAACCCTTGGGAGTGGAGAATTTGGCCGTGGTTCCTGTCAAACATGAGGTTAGATTTGCCGACACGGTCGGTGAGAGTGTTGAAATTGTGGATAATCGAGTTAGCGGTGTTGAGACGGAATTTTCCGAGGATCGAGAGCTCTCCGACGGTGGAATTAAGGTGGACGAGCTGGAGGAAACGGAAAAAGAGTGTGAGGCCGAGTATATCAAGACGTTAAAGCCACTTTTAAACAAGAGTTGCGATTGTTCGAGTCAGTGCAGTCCTGCCAGGGAGTATATACTGCAACTACTCATGAGCTCGCTCGAATCACTTGGTGGCGATGATGAAACAGAGTCTCAACAGCTTGTCAAGCGGGAGCTTGATGAACTGAGGGTTTGGTTGGTTCGCGAGCCCAATGATCTCGTGGTTGATCGACTCAAGGAATTTTATTATCGTGCGAAAAATGAAAATTCACGAATGCTCGAAATCACAGAGGAATTGGGCATTCTCAAGGAACAATACAATGCCTGCAATGAGGAAAAAAATAATCTGAGTAGACAGTATGAATTGTTGAAAAATCAGTGTGGTGATTTGTTGAATAGTAACTACAGTGTTCCTGTGCAGTATGTTGTTCCTGTTGTCGTTGCCTTGCTGTGGTTGCTTATGGAAAAAATGTTCTAACGTCGCAGTGGCATTTGTGTGAATGTAAATACTTTTGTTTTTTTGATAGAACTAGAGTATTCTTGAAAAAAAAAAGAAACGATGAATGGGTTAAAAAACTGTATATATTTATTTCTATACAATTGTTAGATTGAGGTAATATATATATATTGAATAATAATTTTTTTTTTCAAAGTTGATACACACATATTATGAAACACACGGAAAAAATCAATCAGTTTATCTCATGGCGGACAATTCTAAATTTCTGTGCGTGACATTTGAGCCAATGTATTTATAGGTTATATTGTCGATTGATTATTGATACAAATATCGAACTGCTGCCAATTTCTATAATCCTATTATACATATTGTTATACAATCGAATTAGTAACGCTTTTTCTTTTTTTTTATTCGTTGTTTTGAATTTTTTTTTTTAGTTATTCAATATGATGACTCTGTTTGAAAAAAAAACATGACCGCCATTTTGTGCACAATTCCCATCAGCACAATTTGAATCTCAAAATAAATTAATTTCACGCCACAAATTGTTTCGTTAATTTTGTGTTATTTTTCTACTATTATTATGATTATTATTATTATTGTCTGTACACAAAATTAATTAACTAATATTTAATGCTGACTTTTTTGTTTTCTAACTGAATTTTTTTGTTGTATAACTGCGCTATATGTATTAAGTTCAAATCGTGTTGTAATATAATAGATTAATATTAGTTTTTAGATGAAAAAAAAAATCATTACTTGCAAGAATGCCACGGCCTAAAAGCATTCTTTCTCTTATTAAGCTTTTTCTATTATCAAACTTTTGTACATCTTAAAAAGAAAATGAAAGAAAAAAAATATAAATATAAATGATAGAAATTCTACAAAATTTCCGTGAATTCTCGTTTTTTTTTTTTTTACATGTTCCCGATACGTATAGAAATATATAATGTTAACGAGTGCCATTTTTTCAATATATACATTAATATACACACAGACACAGAAAAAACTGATGTAAACATAAGTAATCCAATATCAATGGAAATATGTACCTTTTAATCTATACCATGGATGCTCGAAATAGCGAATAATAAACTCAAATCACTCGAAATGTTGATGCAATAATATGATTATAATTTGTAGCAAAAAAACAGAAAACTTGTATATAAAAATATACTCTTGTTATAAAATTATACGGGCCATGTAACAATGATATATTGCGAAAGGTATTGAAATAAAAATCCACTCGAAATTACACGTGATTATTTAAATTTTTTCCAGAGTGCAAGACTAAATATCAATTTTTTTTCTAGCTTGACCAGTGACATTATTTTTTCAATGAGTTTAATAATTGAATTTTCTTGAAAATTACCTACTCTGTTTTATTTGTTTACAGGTTTGTGTAAAAATTATGGACGGACATTGATGAAGAGAAAATCCTACGAAACTACGACATTGTACAAGATGGCGGGTGGAGTGAATTCAAATGATTCACCACCCAGTCGAATTTGTCGTGATTTTTTGCGCAATGTTTGTCATCGTGGAAAACGATGTAAATACTTACATGAGCGTAATGCCGACAGTCCTGTAGAGGAGTACACATTCTGCCATGACTTTCAGAATGGCATGTGCAATTGGCCTGGATGTAAATTTCTCCATTGCACGGAGAGCGAGGAGAAACATTTTCGCACGACAGGCGAATTGCCTGGGCATATTCTAAGCCGTTTAAAAAATACGAGCGACAAGTCTGATCATCCACTGTGCAAGGATTTTATTAAAGGCAATTGTCAAAGAGTTAATTGCAAATTTCGTCATTTTAAAAAAGATGAAGTTCAACACAAAGCTAATACACCACCTATGATTAGTTCTCCGAGATCTCAGCACAATTTCAATGGAATTCCCAACTGTGATAATCGCCGATTTGAGGAAGATCGAAAGTAAGTCTCTGAATAATGCTTTCATATTTTTGCACACCAAAGCTATACAGACATGGTACTCGATAAATTTTTATTACTATAAATATTTTTTCTTTATTAACGACACTTCAAGATAGCTGTACAGCCTAAAATCGTCCAACAAGGGCATTCAGAAACCAGTAAAAAAAATATGTTGTAGGCGAAGGATTGCAAAGAAAAACTGAGACATTAAACCTTGGACTTTCGCGAATGATTTGATACCGCGATTAGTTTGGACTTGGGCTATACATCTTTAAACTCGATGCATTTTCTGAATTATGAACGAAACTATATATTTTTAAACTATTTTTAACATCCAACAATTCCACAGCTTCCATTGGCAACTGGAGGACCAGCATTCCCTGGTTCCCAACAGTGGATTTAACGCTCATCCGCACCCAGGCGACTTTATAGGCCCTCCGGAGCCGAAAAGACGTCTGATTTCAGGCGAAGCCGTGCTGCATTTTGAGACTTCATCCCTCGTTGGCCATCATCCAACCCAAGCGGTCGCACCAGGTTACTATTACCCGGTGATTGCTCGAAATGAGACACGAGCAATTGTTCTGGAGGATGAAAATTCACTTTTACGAAAGAAAATCGAAGAACTGAAGAAACAGGTCAGTCTACCAGTCATTTTCATGTCCTTTAGACTTCTCTAATCCGAAAACAATACACATTTGTACTCAGGTCAACGATCTAACAGCCACCAATGAGTTTCTGCTCGACCAAAACGCCCAATTGCGCATCTCCGGCAAACGAACAGCCAATGTGACGTCAGTAACCGTGCCAGCCGTAACAATAACAAACACGGTGCCACCCTCGGCGGCGCCGACGCCTCAACAGATGGTTAATGCGGCCGTGGCGGCGGGTACATTGCGAACAGTGACGGCCAGCGTAGCCACGGTGCCTGTGAGCATCGCCACAGTCACCCCAGTGTCAATAGCTGCCGTTTCGATGGCTCCAGTGTCCATGGCACCGCCCATTGTCACCATGGCACAGCAGACGATCACAATGAGCGGCTCTGGGCCGCAGCAAACTAGCCAACAGTCGCAGAATCCCCAACAAGCTGCCAATCTGCCTCTGTCAATCTCGGGCGCAACTGCTCCGCTCGTGTCCTATCCCATCATGACCCAAGAACTCAGGCCTGTGCTGCAGTAATCATTTATAAGGTTCGCGCAATCTCGTGTTTCAAGAAAATTTTATATTTAAGTCTATGTATATTTTATTAGTATATTCTGAGATATAGCATAATAAGACAGCTTTCTGTTAAAGCATCTTCATTAATTAATATATTTGTATATAATCAATTCTACAATTGTATTTATCCGGAAAAATCGTCTAACATTGTTTTTTCCACGATTTTTAAGAGTTGAAAGTATTTTTAGTGATTAATTGTGAATTTTTTTGAAGGATTCTACTTCAGATGAAAGTGAGGAATGTGTTTGTATGGCCCAGAGGATGTCAGAGTAAAGTTTTCTCACGGTTAGACTGACCTTCGACGTTGAGCGTGGAGTACCACAGTCGTCAAGATGCTATTGCATAGGCTGCTAACACCAGCACCGAGCAGGAGAGCAAAATTACGCCGCGAATGTACCAGTGACGCTTGAGCGACGTGAGCACAGAGATAACTCGAATTGTCTGTGTCCTCAACTCCTCCTTTGAGCCGTAATTGTCAATCACAAAGTTGGCTTGAGCGATTTTTTGGGATTGAGGCATTTGTGCGGCAATTCTCGCCTTGGCGTGCTCCTCCGAGTAGTTGGATCGTTCAATCAGTCGCTTCAGCTGGGTTTCCTCGTCACTGGGCACAGTTAAACTTGAAAATTTGAACGCTCAAGTTGACAATGACTTACCAGGTGACGACGATAATTTTGTGGAGATAGTTGAGCATTTTCCCTGTTTCAAATAGCAGCGGTAAATCCATGACGATGAAGGAAAAACCTTGAAAAAAGTATTTTAAAGCTTCCCGACGCATCTGCGAGTGGATTCGCGGATGAGTTATGGCATTTAATTTTTTTCTTTTCTCTGGGTTTGAGAAAACTATGTCTGCAATTTTTGGTCGGTCCAGCTGACCATCAGGCTGGAAAACTGAGTCACCGAATTCCTCGCGAATTTGGTGCCAAGCCGGTTGTCCTGGCTCTACAACTGCAATTTTTTTTTTGTTAATTGTTAATTTTGCTAGAAAAATATATACGTATTTGGATTTTATTGCGAACTGGGTGATATGTCTAACCTCTCCGAGCCAGGATGTCCGCGTCGATGACGGGGATTCCGTGCTCCCGGAATATCTCACATACGTGACTCTTTCCTGTCGCTATTCCACCAGTTAGTCCGACAATAAACATGGTTGTCGAACAAATTTAATTAGTTATTATACTGTGTCTATATTGATATCAATATTATCAAATTATCATATATACACGGCGGTAAAGTTTGAAAATACATCAACCGCTCTGTGGCGGCTTAGTCGCCCTTTGATTCACGCGAATAAGCGTCACCACAAGCAATATTTATTTATTTAGAATATGTAAAAATCAGTTTCTTTACTATACACATTCCAAAATATTATGAAACTGATGTGTTATTCTCTCCCCCACTGTTTCCGGGTTATGTCCCACATTTCCCCCATTTCTCTCATTTCCGGATTGTCGATTGGTGCGAAGACGACGACGGCGCAATAGCAGCACAAAAACGTGCATGCACTCTGAACATTTACATATGAGCATCGTGCATATTTTGAAGAATACAAGGTAAATATAAAATGTTAGATGGTGAATATTTTGTTTTTATAATGCAGTAGGCCATCATTAAAATGCAATCGAAAAACTAAAATTGACTTTGTCAAGTATAGGTTAGATTGACGATGATGACACTATTGTGGATTTTCTAATTTTCAGCTGAAAATGGAACCACTGGAAAAGCTACCGAAACTGGATATCAAGACTGGCGTCGATGACGTAAGTTGGACCATTTTTAATCTCTGACTGCACCAAAATTACTTTTGTTGTAATGTTTTACCGTTTATTGTTTGCAGCACCGTGCGTTACTTGCCTCAATTGATTTGAGTGTAACATCGTTCAAAGCCCTACGCAAATTACCCCAATTTATTGATCAGACTGAGTTCATGAAGGCAATGATCAAGAATTTGAACGACGTCATGTTTTTTGGAGCACCTGTAGGCTATGGGAAAACCGTGAAAGCTGACATGTTAAAATTATTCTTGGATTTTCCACGGGACGAAAACGGGATTCCCTTCAAGTGCACTAACCCTCGTGAGTCCCCAAACTTTGAATACTTTGAAGGTCTGAAAATCGCTGATGATACGGCTTTTTTCAACAAGTACTTCGGTCAATACCCAGTCATATACATTGATTTTTCAAGAGCCGGCGATTTTTCACGTGTTTCATGTAAAGAAGATCTGCATGACATGTTTAGAAAAATTATTTCTACGACGTTTAAAGAGCATGAATATCTTCAAAATAGTGAACTCAACGAAGAGAAGAAATCGCACTTCATGAAATGGTGTAAACCGGATTTACCGGACAGACATATCTGTTTTTGAGATCGAATGCAGTCTAGTCTTTCTGATCAAATGCTTGTGCGACCACTTTCAACAACCGGTATTTATTATAATCGACGAACTACATGCTCCATCTTTCGAGATATTATTCTCCGAAAACGCCAAAACTCGAGAATTGTTTCATACTGCACAATGCATATTACGGAATATGCTTAATCGTCCTGCGAAATGTGTGACATCATGTTTCCACTATAAGTTTGAGCCCTATATCAAACTTTTTATGACGGGAATTTCATTTACGTTGGAAGGTCTGACTGCTTTAAATAATGTACGTCAAATTCCATTTATGAAGTATTACCAAATTGTTCCATATTATGGATTCACTAGTACCGATGTCGATCAACTGTGCAAAACGTTCAATGTCAACAAAGAAAAACGCAAAGAAATAGCCGACTATTGTAATGGATTTCGACACACAAGAAATCATCCGGATGGTATCTGCATTTACAATCCTCATTCCACGTTGGCGTTTCTTGCCACGGGACGGCATGAACCATTTTCTACCCCGTCATTTTTCCATCAAATAAGTCGCCTTCTCGTATCACACGAGGACGCTTCGTGGATCTTTGAACACTTACTTGCAGGCAACCAGGTTGAATACTATGGAGGCGAAATTACCCCTACTGATCTCGATGACGTGGAAACGATGATGAAAGAATTGTACGACAATCCTGCGGCTGTGTCGACTGTAAATATGAGAAAAACCAATGTTTTTAACAATAAAAAAACAGTGGAAATATGCGGTTCAATTGGTGCGTTGATAAGCATTCTAACGGCAAATGGATGTTTCAACTACGTGGATAGACCTCCCTCGGCTTATGATTGCGTGGAGTTACCAAATCAGTCTGTTATTCAATATTTTAGGGATCTCTTTACAAAAAAAAGAATCCCAGCCCAATAACTCGGATAATAATAATATTTTGCCTAAGCATCTGCAGAATCCAGCAACTCTTTTCCACAAAATTGTTCAGTATCATCATCAGCGTCAAGGTAATATATTACTTTACTTTCGGAAAGTAATATTGTGCAGGAACTTGACGAGATTTTAGTTCTGATACGAAATTGTCCGATAGTCAACACGAAATTTGGGGAAGAAATGATGAAAGAACAGTGTATCTACCCGTGTAGCCTTCGATGAAATTTTTAAGAAACATTCCATAAATAAAATTAGAGCTGGATATCTGCACAGGAACTGTAAAAAAAAATCACTTGTTACTTTGCTGGAGTAGCTAACGAGTGATTTAATAGTACAAGACTGGATGAATAATGTAATGCAAAGAAAAATTCAAAATTTAAGTAAAAATGTAAATTTAAGGGCCTCAAGTGCCAAAGAAAATTTTGAAAAAGATTTTTCAAGATTTTTTCTACCTCAATTTTGGTCGTTTAGTTCCACTAAATATTAATATGACACTATTGTGGATTTTCTAATTTTCAGCTGAAAATGGAACCACTGGAAAAGCTACCGAAACTGGATATCAAGACTGGCGTCGATGACGTAAGTTGGACCATTTTTAATCTCTGACTGCACCAAAATTACTTTTGTTGTAATGTTTTACCGTTTATTGTTTGCAGCACCGTGCGTTACTTGCCTCAATTGATTTGAGTGTAACATCGTTCAAAGCCCTACGCAAATTACCCCAATTTATTGATCAGACTGAGTTCATGAAGGCAATGATCAAGAATTTGAACGACGTCATGTTTTTTGGAGCACCTGTAGGCTATGGGAAAACCGTGAAAGCTGACATGTTAAAATTATTCTTGGATTTTCCACGGGACGAAAACGGGATTCCCTTCAAGTGCACTAACCCTCGTGAGTCCCCAAACTTTGAATACTTTGAAGGTCTGAAAATCGCTGATGATACGGCTTTTTTCAACAAGTACTTCGGTCAATACCCAGTCATATACATTGATTTTTCAAGAGCCGGCGATTTTTCACGTGTTTCATGTAAAGAAGATCTGCATGACATGTTTAGAAAAATTATTTCTACGACGTTTAAAGAGCATGAATATCTTCAAAATAGTGAACTCAACGAAGAGAAGAAATCGCACTTCATGAAATGGTGTAAACCGGATTTACCGGACAGACATATCTGTTTTTGAGATCGAATGCAGTCTAGTCTTTCTGATCAAATGCTTGTGCGACCACTTTCAACAACCGGTATTTATTATAATCGACGAACTACATGCTCCATCTTTCGAGATATTATTCTCCGAAAACGCCAAAACTCGAGAATTGTTTCATACTGCACAATGCATATTACGGAATATGCTTAATCGTCCTGCGAAATGTGTGACATCATGTTTCCACTATAAGTTTGAGCCCTATATCAAACTTTTTATGACGGGAATTTCATTTACGTTGGAAGGTCTGACTGCTTTAAATAATGTACGTCAAATTCCATTTATGAAGTATTACCAAATTGTTCCATATTATGGATTCACTAGTACCGATGTCGATCAACTGTGCAAAACGTTCAATGTCAACAAAGAAAAACGCAAAGAAATAGCCGACTATTGTAATGGATTTCGACACACAAGAAATCATCCGGATGGTATCTGCATTTACAATCCTCATTCCACGTTGGCGTTTCTTGCCACGGGACGGCATGAACCATTTTCTACCCCGTCATTTTTCCATCAAATAAGTCGCCTTCTCGTATCACACGAGGACGCTTCGTGGATCTTTGAACACTTACTTGCAGGCAACCAGGTTGAATACTATGGAGGCGAAATTACCCCTACTGATCTCGATGACGTGGAAACGATGATGAAAGAATTGTACGACAATCCTGCGGCTGTGTCGACTGTAAATATGAGAAAAACCAATGTTTTTAACAATAAAAAAACAGTGGAAATATGCGGTTCAATTGGTGCGTTGATAAGCATTCTAACGGCAAATGGATGTTTCAACTACGTGGATAGACCTCCCTCGGCTTATGATTGCGTGGAGTTACCAAATCAGTCTGTTATTCAATATTTTAGGGATCTCTTTACAAAAAAAAGAATCCCAGCCCAATAACTCGGATAATAATAATATTTTGCCTAAGCATCTGCAGAATCCAGCAACTCTTTTCCACAAAATTGTTCAGTATCATCATCAGCGTCAAGGTAATATATTACTTTACTTTCGGAAAGTAATATTGTGCAGGAACTTGACGAGATTTTAGTTCTGATACGAAATTGTCCGATAGTCAACACGAAATTTGGGGAAGAAATGATGAAAGAACAGTGTATCTACCCGTGTAGCCTTCGATGAAATTTTTAAGAAACATTCCATAAATAAAATTAGAGCTGGATATCTGCACAGGAACTGTAAAAAAAAATCACTTGTTACTTTGCTGGAGTAGCTAACGAGTGATTTAATAGTACAAGACTGGATGAATAATGTAATGCAAAGAAAAATTCAAAATTTAAGTAAAAATGTAAATTTAAGGGCCTCAAGTGCCAAAGAAAATTTTGAAAAAGATTTTTCAAGATTTTTTCTACCTCAATTTTGGTCGTTTAGTTCCACTAAATATTAAGTTTTCTGTTATCAAACTTTTGTACATCTCAAAAAAATAAAAAAGGAAAAGAAAGTATTTTAGAGCCTTCGAATGCATCTGTCTTCAAATTTTGTTTTATTCGGCAGAACGTCAAATTGGATTAAGAGTTAAATTCAGATTCAAAAAATATTTTTGATCCTCGAAAAGTTTCATCTGAATTAAACAATAAATAACGCGATAATAATCCATATCCTTGATGATGATTGACTGTTTATTAATGTCATATAGGAAGGTTGTAAAAAATAGCACATAATTAAATAATATCTGCATTTTACAAAGCAATAAGTTACATAAATTCATATTTGAAATTAAATTAAATATTTATATTGTATAATCTCATTAATTATAATTCAATACGAAGAATTCAACTAATTGCCATGTTTACCCACTTGACACGTGGATGATTAATTAATCTTGTAAAATCTACTATTCCATTAGACAAAGACTGTGTTGTGTTTTTTATACTCTTTATAAAAAGCGTCATGTGATACTTGCGAATGTGTGTCTCGTGACTTTATATATAAATACTCATCAATCCTCCACTATTATTTCTCTTAATAACTAACCATATAATTCAGAGTCTTCAGTGTTTCTTTGCTTTGCTTTCTTTTTTCTTTTTCTTTCTTTTTTGGTTAATCGTTACGATACACAAGTTCTTAAAAACACGATTATTTATGTATCATAGCAGACAATAAAGAGACACTGAGCTGATTAAACAGAGTTCAACCCTCTGGAAGACGTAAATATGAGGATATGAGCCCAATTAAACAACTTGTAGCACCAAAGCAAATGAGCAAATTGAATTTTGTCCCAATTTAAATGATCAAAAATTAAATACACTCGAGTAAATTAATTAACAAAGCCCACAATGACATTGACAGCTTAACTTTAAAAGACTGGTGGGACATATGATATGAATTACAATTCATTTAAATAATTAGAAAATAAAAAAAATGCACATTTGGTTGTCTTAATCATTTAAAATGCTGTATAATTTGACCAATTAATTATTCAATTATTCAACTTCACACTTACGACACTTTTACGAGCCAATGACCGTCATTAACTCACCCTCCGTCTCGGATTAGTCACTGCAATGACAAAAAACAAAACATGGATAAGAATAATGCTCAACTTTGGCAAAGAAAAACTGCGAAAATGCCAACTAACCTGTCGCTGTTTTCACTTGTAGCCTCTTCACTGCAATCTAGATCGAGTTCGCCCTGTATCGCACTCTGCAGATCATCAATCCGCTGCAACGCAAGCCGAAGATCATCACGAGCAACTTTCGTCTCAGCCTCAGCAGCCTCGAGAGCCTTCTCCAACTCCCTACGTGCTCTCGTCGCCTCCTGTTCCCTCGCAGTAATCGAACAAACCTCCTCCTTCACGTCTCTCAACGACCGCTGCAGCCGTCGGACTGTGTCCTGAGCCGTTTGGTCTTTAGTCTTGAGCAGCGCCGCCTCAGTCTGCAATTTCTCTACGGCCTCTTTCAACCGGGTGATCTGGGTCTCAAGTCGTGCCCGAGTTGTTTGCTCGAGTTCGAGCTTGCTCTCCAGCTCCTTGGCGCGGAATTCCAGCCGCCGAGTGGCCAAACTGTTGGCTGTCGGGTCACCGAGCTGTTCAACCGACTCCAGACGCTGACTCAACTCACTCAGCTGGTCCCTGAGCGAGGATTTCTCGGCTTCGAGTGTTGCAATCTGCACCTGAGCCTCCTGCAGATGTGCCTGCTCATTTGACACCTGCTGCACAGCCGCTCGATACTTTTTCAACACTTCCGCGAGCTCCTCCTCATTTTCTTCGAGTTGAGACGTCACCTGGGCACGTTCGCGGTTCGCTACATTCGCTCGCTCCTCCGCCTCTGATCTCGAGCGCGACAGCTCGTCCAGTGCCGCCTGTGTCTCGCTCAGCTCCTGCTCCAGAGCCTGTTTTGCCTTGATTGACGCAGCCTGAGCGCACTCAGCGTCTTCGAGCTGATTTCGCAGCTGGCGCAGCATTGCTTTACCACTTGAATCGCCTTTTGAGCGCTCCAGCATTGTCTGCGCGTCTCGCAGTAGTGCCCGAGTGCGCTTGAGATCGCGTTTCAGCCGCTGAGTCGTCTCAGCCTCTGCCGCGCGTTCGGTTCTGTCCTGCTCTTCGTACGCCACGAGCCGGCGCTCTAGCTCGTGTTTTTCGCGCAGAAGAATCGTTCGCTCCTCGTGCTCGTTCTCCAACTGACTCTCCAGCGCCTTTACTTTCTTGTGCGCATTGCCGCGAATCTCCTCGAGCTCCTCGTCGCGTTGCTGAGTCTCCTTGCGGATCTCTTTGCGCTGCTGCTCGATACTCATCTCCAGGCGTAATTTTGCCTGCTCCAACAGCTGCACCTGACCCGCCAGGTCGTCCAACTCCTCCTCTTGGTCTTTACACTTTTTCTCCAGCTCATGCTTGGCCTTTTTCAATTGCGCAACTTCCTCCTCGGTCTTACCGCCAAATGTCAGCTCCTCGAGCTCCTGCGAGAGTGTGTGCAGCCTCTCCTCGAGCAGCTCTATCTCCAAGCGTGCATCCTGATTGTTTAAAAATTGAGTTTTAGTTATTTGTTCTTTTTTTTTTTGATAATTTTTCGTTATGCAGAGACGGAAAAAAAGGTTTACTTACGCTTAGATTCTGCTCGATGGTAAATTTCTCGGCTATTGCAATCTCTTTTTCTCGTATCAACCGTTCGCGCTGTGATTTTTCTTGACGCAGGTCGTCCATGAGGTTTTGTGTCTCTGAATCGAATCTAAAAATACATTAATACATGAATAAAATTGTGGATATTAATTAAATTATTATCAGCCGACTCGTGTAAGCGTGAGCATCGTGACGCACAAGTTTTGAGGTTATGGCGCGGAAATTCCACTTTCAAATAAACGTATCATCACGTGATCAACCAATTAAATAGAAATACCACGAATTTTTTTATACAAGAATATCAATAATAATTTTAAATTATTCACTATTATTACCTATAAAAATAATATCAAATGATTTATCACGTAATTTTGTGTTTATTTACTAAATAAAATTGTCAAAAAGTTCGAAATATTTCACGTAATGTTCGAAAAAACTTATTTGAAGGTTAGATTGCCCACGCTGCTAACAACAATACCAGTTTTTTCACAATACTTATAAATACAAAAATTTCTAACAGGTTGGTGGGAGTAAAAAAAAAAAATTTTATGATTGAAATTTGACTGAAATACACAAAACTCACTTGCGCTGTTTTTTTTCCAGCAGATTATTCCTCGCCGTCTGTTCCTCCAAGAGTAATCTTAGGTCGTGCAATTCACCAGTGAGCTTTTGGACACGTCGTTTCCACTGACCAACAACTTGACGCTGTTCCTCAACCTCCTCATAGGCATCCGCCAGCTGTAAACGTGGTAAGGTAATAACGTCATTCACCCATTCATTCGCGCCAAGCTGATAAGTAGCCCACATACGTCAAGTTTCGCGAGAGTAGGGATAATAACTACAACCGTGGCGAGTATTTTCCGAGGTCTATCCAACTAAAATACAATTTACTGCATGCCGATAAGACAATCGTCACGTTGAAAGTAATAGAGGAGCAAAAATACAACAAAAAAAATCATCATTTACCTTCTTCTCCAGCTGTTTTTTCAGACCAACAAGCTGTTCCAAGTCGTCCTCGTGTTGTTGAGCCATTTTTCGCTTGACAAACTCAAGTTCTCGCACCGAGTGCTCATATCGTTGCTTGTAAATACCTCCATCATCGCCCTCCTCACAATCAGACGCAACTCCATTGAAATCTGCAGCTCTAGCATAGAGCAACTCCATTTCCAATCGTTCAGTCGTTTGCTGCAGGTTTTTATTTGCCTCAGTAACGTCTTCGAGCTCACGCTCCAGACGAAGTCGTTCCGAAGTCTCCGCATCAATCCTCTCTGCTGCAAGAGTCGAAGTCGAGTGTTCCTCAGCATAGTCTGCCGTCATGACACTCAGCTGAAAGCAAATTATACATAAATTAGCACCTTATCATTGTGCAATCGTACATTTTACATAATAAAAACACGTAAAAAATTGTCTGCCGCAATTTTAGAGCCATGACTACCTCATTGTCATCGCACTCGGACAGAGTTCTGTCCTCAGACAGTCGTAAAAGTCGTGAATTTCGACTAGAATCAGCACGGGCCACGCTGTTGGCTCGATTCAAGTACTGAAATCCTTTAATCCTGATGTTTGTCGCGCTTTTGCTGCGTCCGAGAAGCCGCGAGTTGTCGTACGGCATTTTTAGTGTCTCCAATTCGTCATTGCAGTCCCGGTGGTGGCCAATTCGACGCCACTCCTCCATGACGTGATCGGTCCGCTGCAGAAATTGAGCTATCCGCGAGGTCAGGAGTGAAGAAGCGGTCTCGGGCGCCAAGTGCGAAGCTACCGGTCGAAAGGACTGTCGAACCTTCTGCTTGTCGATGCCCAGCACGAAATTTAGGCTCGCGTCAAACACTACGGGCGCCTGTTCCTTCGAGGATAACTCGCTGGCCAGCGGTAGCGAGTTCAGGCTGGAATTTTCCTGTGGAAACAGACGTCGCGGCATCGACGACGCTCGCAGCGAGCTCGAGAGGTTCAGGGACCTGCTCCACGACGATGTTGACATGGCCCGACTCGTTGAGCAGTGTGAACTCGTCGACAAACTTGGCGACGGACTGCGGCTCATGATGTAGTTTGGATTTGGGAGTCTGCGCGGACGGATTTTAAGCTGTCCCGGTGGCATCGGTGGTCGGGACGACAGCTCCAAGCTCGTTGATATCTTCATTGATGAGTTTTCGTCCCTTGGGACACTCTGGGTGGCCAGTGTGCAGGGTGTTGAACGTCCTGCAGCCATAAAAGTCGTAGGACACAGCGGCATATTATGAAAAATTGTAATTTTTACAAGGCTTTTTATGCGTTTAGTTGAACTACACTGCACTAGAGTTGGAAAAAAATCACAAACTTCACTTGGTCATCAAGGTTACGTTGCATAATCGTCCAAGTACTCGGCATTGTCGTGGTGTTAAAGGTGATTATGGCCCATCTGAACCACCCAGATCTTCTCTGGGCACTGGCATCGACAATCACGACGACGATAGACGACGATGATGATCAGCTACAGGTTATTCTGAGCGAAATTTAGTGGGAGAAAGAGAGAGAAGTGATGGCACGAACTCTCTGGCAAGAAAGTTTGGCTTGACGCCAGATTTTCTCGATAAACAGTTGTAAATTGATAAATTTGAACATTCAAGTCAGCAATTCAGATAGTTAAATCTATTATTTTGAAACTCGGTTAAACAAAAATTTCACTGTTACTTTATTGCAATTTGTCTTTCTTGCACAATGTAGGTTAACTTTGAGCGAAAGCGCGCAAGAAAAAAATTTGAATTTTTAATGGCATCCACCTGGTGGCGACGCCATCAACTAAACATTAATATATGAACGATCTGATATACTTTCTTGGCAATTTTCAAGAGAAAATATCATAATTGAAGACACGAAAGTGACACAAACCTTCGCCTCCAACCGATCGTTATCGTGCTTCAAGTGATTTCGCTCCTGTTCCAACTTTTCGACCTTTGCTCGCAGCAACTCAAGTTCCTCCTGAACAAGATAAAATCGTTAAATTAATATTCCAGCTTATTTTCAGGCCTTTAAAGACCTAAATTACTGACCGTGCGGGCTTTTAACTGATCTTCCGTGCGATGAACGTTGAGTAGAGGTGCAACTTTGACGTAGAGCCTCCACCACGGCCATTCTCGCACTGACATGAGCTTCCGTACATTTCGTTGGATGCACCGAACTGCCACGTCTTGCAACTAAATACATTAAACAAGAATTTCGTCAATACAGATGTGTTAATGTCAAAAAATCGACTATTTACCTTCAAAGTGTTGAGTTTTTTTCGCGCGAGATAGCCTCGACATCTTGCCTGCAGTAAAACAATATGTCCGGTGAGTTTTTCGTCCCTTTGAGCCTCCAATCGTTCCAAAGTTCCCGATCTGAAGAATATCTGTAAGTCAAACAAGCCCAAAATCAAATTATAGAATTACTTGGATTTTAAATAGCCGGCAAATTTTTTTTTTTTCAAACCTTATCGAGATTTTCGGAAATTTCAGGACGTCCTAACCTCGAATTTACACTCAAATCCACATTAGACTGTTTAAAAATGTAATTATTTTTGTTTAATGACTTAAAACTATCAGTATTATTGTGCTCTAAATCAGTTTCATTGCTAATATGTCCACTATCCTCTGAACAATTTTCATCCGATGTGTAATCGCTTACTGACGATCTTTTTATCACCCAAGTATCTCGTCCAGATTTAAGACTATTTTGACAATTAAAAAAATTCACCAATTGCTCAATATTTTGTTTTCTCGTTGGCGACAATGTCTCATCCCTTTGTCGGTTCAATTCAACCGAACAATTACGATCATTAACCGACTTTTTGTCAAGATTATTTATCGAAATTTCCAAGCCAGAGTCGTTAAATGTCGGCATTATTTCTGAGCCTTTAAATTCATCATTTGTCCAAGATGTTTTACAGGATTTATGAAGTCGTTTCATGGGCTTGGGACCCGCTTCTGTGGACGAGTGATTGTCGGCCTTTGATGAATGACAAGTTTTCTCGAGTGAAAGTGGATTTTTATTGCAAGTCGACGCTGTTGGGTCAAGTTTGTTATTTAATTTTTGGGAAATCATGGGCGTTAACTTCTCGCCAGTTCCATCGGTACTTGACAGATGGATGAGAGACTGGCCCATCAGGCTTTCACCAGCATAGTGTTGAGTAAAAAGTGGGATCCGACTGGGCTTCAGACCATTAACAGACTTTGCTCTTGACATTCGACTGCTGTCGACCGATACGTTCCACAAACTCGTTGCCCGATCGAGCAGCCGCAACGGCGCCGCAGTACTACGCTCCACTCGCTTCACACTCGTGTCATTAAGATCCGTGGAAACACTGCAGAGACTGGCTGAACGATTAAGATTTTTTTTATCCAACTTTCGCGGTATTTCCTTGGCCACATAGGCCTTTTTACGGATCGTCTGCTCCTCGAGAATCGAGCAAGATGAGTGATTAATTTTTGTTGATGATCTACTTCGTGTTTTATCATTGGCAATTGTTACTGCTGGTTTGGTAATTAATTTCCCCGTGCTGTCGGCATCCTTGACTGGTTTTTTCACGCGATTTCCCACCTCAGTGGGTTTTTTATCACCCGAAGGTGTTCGAGGATGTCGCGACGGTCTCACAGGACAATTTGGCGGCTTGTTTGTCACTGAAATCGTTGGCACAGGCGCTGAATAACGCGTTGTCGGACACTTGTAGCGACGCTGCGGCACTGGAATCTGCTGCTGAACCGGCCAAGTAACTTCTGACGCCATTTTAATTGTTTTTAAATAACAAAAAATCTCGTTAAGATGATTTCAATTGTCTTTAAAATGACTGTCGGCAAAGATTTGTTGACAATGTAACCTCACTTTTTATGACAATCACACGTTTTCTTCTATATCAGATCATCTTAGCCGAGAGACGAGCGATTACTGGAGAATCAGAGTCTACTGGTTGTTGCATCTGAATTTTTTTCACTGGAGAAAGCACTGCACTGCGTGGGGATCTGACTTGTGAAGAGTGGGGCGAGCTTTCGACGGGCTTTCATACCCATCATTTTATGAGAAATAAATTTATCCTCTTGATAGATGTGTGAATTTTTGTCATGACTATAACCACAACAGTCATAAAATTCTCTTGACAATGTTTTATTGTAGAATTGGTCGTTGTCTCTGCAACACACACGACCGGTCGCGTCTTATCGGAGATTGTGTGTCGGGCCATGCCACAGAGAGCGTTAGATCAATCTGTGATTTTCTCAAGAACGAGGCCGAGGAACGGTTTGGCGAACGTGTGTATTACCCACTCGTGGCATATATGTGGGTCACGAGAAAGTTGAGAATAACATTTTTCATTCCATTGCTGCGGTCATGACCGTTACGTTATATGCATATGTAAATATACACACATGTTATTTATCTAAAAAAAAAAGTCATAGTTTTCTGTCTAATCTCAATTGTTTGGTTGCTGGCGTTCAATTTACCCCGACTTAAATTACCCTGATAACATGGTATTATCGATAGCTTTTTGAAATTATTTGAATTGAACAAATATAACCGCCTGCAGCTGTATTTGACGGTTATTGGTGCATTTTTAGGTTAGAATAAATCAATAGAATCGTAAAAATAGTGGAAATACTTGCCTGACTTTGACCTACGCGGTATGACGCAAGATCCACGTCCATAGACAACAGCATGTCCTCGACGGCACGACGTTCATCGGCCACCGGACTTCCTGGTCTGTTGTTACTATCCATAGACAGCAGGCCAAAACGCCGGCGAAATTCCGATAATGGCATATACTTGGGAAATCCAACCTTGTGCAGTCGTGCAGCATCCACAACTTGACCTCCGCGAATCTGAGGCAAAAAAAGAAATCGTCCAGGAATTTTATCCACATAATGTATCCCATATAATGGGGGGGAAAAACGGTTGAAACAAGACCTGGGCGTTACCTGTGACCGTAAAAGGGGAACATTGATGATACTATTCTCGCCGTGATTGGATTTTACCGTGAGAAGACTCTTGTTATCGGTACAGGCTGCGTTGTGCTGAGGTAACAAACAGTGGACAAATTTCACACGCGTTCGTCTCAATGTTTCGATAAGACCATCCTGTAAAAACGCCCAATAAACGCTACACTTTAATTTCAGCTATAAACAGTAAAAATACACAACTATCTAAATGTGCAATCAACTAATCTAACTAATTGCTCTCTGCAATAAAAAATAACGACTTCCTAGTGACGGTTGGAAAATTTTTCAACCGCCATCGTTACTGAGCATGCGCCATTTTGAATCAGTCAATATGGCGGACTTACCACAGTGAATTTTACTTGAACGCAAGCATTTTTTCGCTGAACTGCTGTAAATGTTCGTCTAATGCTTGAAGCACGTCTCAATGACTGTGAACCCTCTAATCCAGAAATAGAACTGCATCCAGTTGCTCCAGAACCACGTGATTGAACGAAAAGCCGACTGATATCCTCCCTGTCAATCAGAAAATTATTCTAATTATTTTTAATAAATATACATTAAATTAATCAATAAAATTCACTAACCTCGCGCTCTCCTGAAGGATTGTAATGGCATTTTTGGTGACAGGATTCTCACGAGTAGCTTTGAGCCAACCAGTGGCAGTATAAAGCACGGGATTAGTGCCTTGAAGATGTTGAAGCACAAATTGATTATTACCCGGTGCTTTTCGCAGTAAAACTTGAAAATCACGATCGCCATAATGTGAAAACAATCGATCCAAGAATGTTTCGTCACTGCCACCAGTACAGCTGGCTTCCTCATCAAGCAACCACAATAATCCCTTTCTCTCTGCCTGCAATCGACCACTTAAATCACTCTGGCTAGTTCGAAGCATTGTTGCGCTCTGTTGACCGCGATCGAGTAGCGATATGAGAGCTTGAGGCGATCCCACACAATTTTCATCGTAATCCTCGTCATAATTCACGTCAATTGCCTCCTGCACGTAGCGATTCTTCGGTGCAACGAGTGTTGTATAGTGAAATAACAGCTGCAATCGTTCTTGCAAATAATTGTGACAGAGATCGTCAAAATTGGCGCCAGTTTGTCGACCACAAGATGCTGGATTTTGAAAGCCCGGTGCATCACAGAGCAAAAGTGATGACACTGTGTGAATAGGTGATGAAATTGATTTGTTTATCAGTGCAGCAATGCAGTGAAACACCTCGGAATACAGTCCAATAATTAGACCCTCGAGGGCATCGATTCCCGACGTGTCTTTTGCTGTTTCCGTAGGACTGGGTGTTCGAATAGCCGGTCGGGCAGTGTTTGTTGTAACGCCATTGCCCGGATTAAAGACAATTCGGCTCAATTCCTCGACATTGGTCCCCAAAAGATTGGCAGCACGTTCTGCACACTCGACTCTTGCAAATTGCCACCGGCTTTGCGGTGCTGTGCCTGTTTTCACTGCTCCAGCACAGCTCAGATGATAAATTCCCGCCAACGTCAGCCAAATAACCTTTTCCTCGGCCTCAGAGATGCCGAGAACTCGAAAAGACGCGACAATTCGATTAAATTCGACCATTGCTCGCTGCTTGTCTTCGTGCTTTTGCAGCGGCGTTATAAAGGGATTATTTTCAGCCACAAGATTCGCCAAATTGAGCTCCTTTCGTAGAGCTCCCTCAGCCCCGGCCAGTAGTCGATACACCGCGTGAAATGTGGGATCTCCGTTGGAGCGTCGGCCAATTTTGGACTTTTCCAGCAACAAAACTTGCAGCGAGGCCGAGGCAATTTGTCCCGACTGGTCAAAATCCAAGCTGAATATTTGGGTAAAGCGTGTGGCATTGGAGTTCATGTGAGTTCGACTGTTGCCAAAGGCCTCCAGAATTATGAAAAGAGCATTGAGCTTCTCTATCGACAGAATCTGCAAGTCAGGGCACAGGTTATGTGTATGTGTTTTTTTCCAGTCATCTATCAAGAGTCATAAATATGAGATAATAAGTACTTTGTTCACTGTTCCCGCTGCCAGGATGAGATAGTGCAGTGCATGCTTGAAATTGGTTGTCTTGCCGGCTCCGCTACGACCCAGAAAAACCAACGAGTGATCTCGTCGCGTTGCCAACATGCCTCGATAGGCTGATTGTACGATTGAGTAAATATGTGGCGGCATGTCCTCACTTTTGCAGCCTTTAAACATGTGTACAACCTATAAATAATGGATAATTGATAAACAGTGTGTTGGGAAAAATGTAAAAATTAATATTTGACTGTGACCTTTTCCGAGTAGATTGCCAAAGGTGCCATTGGATTAATCACGACCATACTGTCGCCCAGGTACGTGTGAATGAGGTTGCTCGCGTATCTCTGGCGCAGCGTGTGTAGCACCGAGGACTCGTTGAGAAATCGCAGCTGACAGAGATCTTCGGCCATATCAAATTGCGGCGGATTAGCCTAGAACAATGAGACACAAATGTCGGAACAATGCATACATATAATTTGATAGGGAGATATATCTACTCACCTTCTCCACGTCTTCCTCGTCTACAAGCAACTCCTCCCCACTGGGGATGAGTTTCACACGGAGTTTTCCCGTTTCTGGATCTGCAGCACCACATCGCGTTGCCAGAGTAAATCCTCCACGATGCAGCAGCCACACGTTCTCCAAAGCCAGCCAAGATTGCTCCTGAGCAACGCACTCCTCGCTTCGAGCCTGAAATCAAACATCAAACATGAAATAATCCCTCTCCCATCAGAGTGTCACAGCGATTGATTTTATTTTATCCGTCGATAAAACAGTTTTAGGCGAGGCAATATTTTTCATGGATAATTAATTCATGACAAGACAATATAATTAATGGTTTTATTTCAAGTTGACAGTAATAGCCTTGCTCTCTAACCTCACTTTTGCCACTTGACCGCGCGTGAACTCTGCCAGAACGGCAAATCTAAATTTAATTTCAAGAGTGTTGAAATAACGCGATGCACCCACAACTAAATTTTCTACAAGCCAATGAAACTTTTAACTTTTAATTAAAATTATAATAATCGTGAAGATACCGGTAATAATAATATATTTTATCGAAATAAAAAAATGGCGTCTGTCATGTCCTGTGGGCGCACCCATTGTCAATAATAATGCCGGAGGAAGCTTAACGACAATTTTTAACAAATTCTCAGCCATTATTAAAGACAATTTATTGTAATTGAATACAGCTACATTACCGTGACACATGCCGCGTGGTTAGACACTCATGAATAATTCAAATGAAAGCAAAAATAGAAGAATTTTAACCCCCAAACGCGCGATTAATCGCCATCATTAATACCTGATAATCAGCCTGACGTGCAAGCAGCGATGATAGATCCTTTAAAAGATAATCCTCACGAATATCATTATCAAATTGTCGATGAAAAGTTGTCAATTTTCTGGCCGATGCCATCTCCAGCATCTTCTCCCACTCGACAACATTGCAGTCAGCGGACTTTTGGCGGTTGCTGGAACGCTTTGAAATTTTACCAGTGGTACTCAATCGACTTCTACGACCTTCAAAGTTGCGCTCATCGTCCTCGCCGCAGGCAATGTCGGTGGTGATTCTCCACTTGGGCTCACGGGGATGATCAATCACATTTGTATCATTCCAACCGGCCTCCAATTTTCGGTACTGATCACTGACCACTCCACTACTGCGAAGGCTTTCAACCCAATTAGTTGGCTTGAGACAGCAGCGTGAAGGGATTGTCTTGTTGCGCGAGGCCGCCGCCAATCTAACCTCATTTCCCACGTCCTTCTTGACGCGTTTATCACAATTAACATCATCAACGCCAATTTTCCGGGTGATTGGCTTCTCAGTAGCCATCGGCTGCACCAAAGTCCCGGCTGCACCGTGGAAAGTCTCGCTCGATGAGTTGAGACTGTCGCTGTCACTGTACTCACAGAAGCTCGAGGATTTTCTACGTGAAAACTTTCTACTGGCACTGTTGCTGCTGCACACGCTGTCACTCATCATCCTCGAACAATTTGACGGTAATGTCTCTTTACTCAGGCATAATTGTTGCGACGTGAAAGGTAAAGAGTCACAGGTAAGCAACGACGAGCTTTGTTTCACAATTCCCCGGGCATGAGCCTTGCCGCGGCATGATCGATGATGATTTATTGCCAGCTCCCGCGACATCGGCATTTTTGGTTTATCTACCGTGTGCAATCAGTGGTCGTGATGGTGGTGAGACATCGTGTGGGCACTGCAGAGGCGCGACTCTATCTTCTAGTCCTGCTTTCAAGCCAAATCCATTAATTTTATTTTCTTGACTTGCAGTTACACCATGATCAACATTGTCCGCGTGAAATCCAGGTGTTTTGAATTGTTGCCTTGCACAAGCAAGATTACGCTAAAGACCGAGTAGAGAAGTTGTGTGTCTGCGAGGCGCCAAGTAGGAGACTCGACTGACTGAGAGACTGTGAATCGAATCGACGAGGCGTAGGTATACCCACGACCACTGTTCCTCCTATGCTACATGTTAGGAAAGAGTCTCTCCTCGTGCCAACATATGTAGCGGCTAAGAGAAACGTATACCCATAAGCAGAGCTATAAGATTATCGTGAGTGTATGCGTAATGTGTCACCTTCCATGGTCTTGAATATATTAAATCATTATATACCAATGCTCTGCGACTTTGTAGATGCTGTTTTATGATTAAAATACGCTAAGTAGCTCCTCTGACTACGTAAAATCACTCTACGAGGTCTTTTCGTGCTCTTTTACCCGCAGATTGTCCGATTTCATGATTTGCTTATCAAGTGACCGACAGTGTCACAATATAAGCATAGGATAATACCATTGTTTATGCTTGAAAAAAAAATTTTTTTAACATTTTTTTTTTTCTACAAAGTTATAATTTAAAGGTTTTGTTATTTCAATGATTTGTTTTGGCTTGGATGCGGCAGAAAAAGCGCTTTTTGATTCAATCTCAGCTGTCAGTGGTCAAGCTGGGAATAAATTACGTTATCTCGATGGTTGGATATGATAATTAGGTTGTAGTCAACCTTTAGACTGTAGAAAGGACGTTGTCTTTAACGGTTTTGTTGTTTTTTTTTTTTTTTCAACAGGTAGTAGTCGTCCTTTATCAACTTTTCTTCTTTTCAAATAGAAAAAAGACATTATGAAAAGTCAATGAATAACAAACTTAACAAATTAACCCTTCAAGTACACACTATTGGGTCATCTGGACTCATACGCTGACTTTGATCGAATGTAACAGACAACCATTTGAGAAAATGGTAGGATTATTGACTAGCGAATATAATTTAAACGATGGGCTGTAAATTTTGACAATTGTAGCCTATGTTCTAGTAGCACGTAAAATAAATATTCTTGATTGAGATAAATTAGATATCAAGTAATTTTTTTATTTATTAAATATACTTCAAGAGAAGTTACGTAAATTTTCAGGATGAAATCTTAAAAATCTAAAAAATTGCAATTTTTTGATGAAAATTTCGTTGTTAAAAAAAAAAAACATTTTTATCGTAAACTTTTTGTCATTACTTTAAAGATTTTAATTAACCTCTTTAATATTTATAAACTATTTAAAAACAATTTAAAGCATATCTCTGAATTTTTTTCGAACAAATCGGTTGAGCAGTTGTATAGAGTTGTACGCAAT
This sequence comes from Macrocentrus cingulum, assembly GCA_002156465.1. Taxonomy (NCBI): domain Eukaryota; kingdom Metazoa; phylum Arthropoda; class Insecta; order Hymenoptera; family Braconidae; genus Macrocentrus; species Macrocentrus cingulum. Next base: position 103,465 of record MVJL01009628.1, on the reverse strand, counting down.
TTGCAAAATTTAAGAGGGCCAATTAACCTAGAGTGTAGATGTCAAAAAAAAAATAGGTGTGTACTCGAAAAGTTAGCATGACTTAAAAACAATAAATAAATTAACAAAAATAAATTTGTCCAAGATCTTCTTATTTTCTATTGTTTTTTTTTACCGTAAATATGACGCGAAATTTCCTATTACCGATTTTTCAAGGTCAGCAATAAATAGATTATCTCCTATCAGCATGTTTACCAACGTTTATAGGCCAATTTCGGCCGTTTGTCTAACTCTTAAAAATCAGTGCGATGAGATAAAACGAGTAAATAAAATTTCACAAATCTTATCTACACAAATTGTATATTTATCGTGTGTGACTCACCGTGTTCTGATGGAATCGCTGACTGCCCGATCGTCGAAGCGTGCCACTTCGAATGTTTGCAGCTGCTAGCTCAACTTGGCCGCCATCTAGTCCACCCCGTCGCGACAATTCCGACAACTCGGCCACCGGCTGCACCTACAACCCACTCACTTATAGAACTCTATTAAAAGCAAAAAGTCACCACAAGGTTCCATACCACAACGGTGACGCTGCTAGAGGAACCCTTAATAAGATCAATAATCTCCTCGCGGGATTTGTCGTCGACATTGATGCCGTTGACTCGTATGAGCCGATCACCAGGCAGCAGACCAGTGTCATTGTTATTCTGAACGATGGCCCCGGGCTCGGCGAATATAACGGGTTTCATAGCCTGGCCCGAGCCGGTGCAGCGATCGATGATGACGGCGCGGCGCAGAGAGAAGCCAAAGTCGCTGCGAGGCGGTGGCTGTCGCGAGATCGTGAGTTCGCGAGGTTGCGGCAGAGCCAGGGGGATAATGTCGGGCAGGGGCAGGTTCACACCCTGCTCGTCAAACGACGTGGACCAGCGCCAGCGCGAGAAGCCCTGGGACTCGCCGATGGGCGAGAGGCTGAAGGGCGGCGTGGCGAAACTCGAGTTGGTGGTGTCTGTGAGTGAATCGGCCGAGGGGCTAGCGCTCGTCATCATCTGCTTGGTCACGTCGCCAGGCTGACTGCCCTCGTGGAAGTGATGGCGGAAATGCTGGTAGTGCGTCTCCTCCTCGCTGCCGGCCTCACCCGGAACATTCTGATACGCAATCACCTCGTTCTGAAGCGTGTTGCGCACGAGCGTACTCGCCTCAGCGTGACTGCCATCGGCTTCGTTGCCATTCTGCAGCGATCCCTCGACCACAGTGGCAATGCTCGATATGTTGACGCGTGAACCCTTGAGGATACCGCGTTTCGGCGGCTTTGGCGGCAGTGGCGGAAGGCTTCTGCCACCGCTGATGTTTGTCAGCGACGTCAGCGAGGCCTCGGACGAGTCACTCTGCGTCAGGCCGTCTGGCGTGCGTGTCCAACTCGTGCTCGGGCCGCTGGCACAGCTCGCGTTGTCCACCAGGTCGCGGTCAAGCTGGGCAAAGAATGAGGCGCTGTAGTCGGCGGTTATGCCACTCGGCAGTTTCTCCTTGTCTTTTCGACGGCCACGTATCTTGAGGGACCGGCGAACCTGGACAAATAGCATACATGTGATGATAAAGGCAAAGTTGGCGAGTAGTGCAGTTAGAATAGATAAAATACCTCGTCGAGCCTGAGCAACTCCTCTGCCGACATGTTGCCCCTGTCTCTCTTCTTGACATCCTTCCGCTCTTTTTTATCTCGCTTGCGTTTTTCCTTTTCCTCTTTTTCTGAGGTTTTCTTCATGAAATTAAACATCGTCAACAGCCACAAAACACTAACGGTTCACTTGCAAAACGTTCTCATATCACTAAATATGGAGTTTAGACGGGATTGTAGTTGTTTGCAGGGTCCAGTACGTTGAACTTCACAGGGAGTAGAGTTACGTTGTTTTTGTCACTTTTTGCCATTCAAAGTAGACTGGGCTAGAAAAGGTCATTTGTTCAAGTCCAAGTGTTGGCATTCAATGACCCGACTGGTCTGCGGGGATGCTCGTGTAACCTCAATTCCTTCCTGGGAAATTTCTGCAGTGACATTTGCGTGGCACAAGAAAAATACGGGCGATCAATCGCCCGGGAGTTGGTGAACGTCACAATCAAGTAGGTTATGAATATAAGTTTGATTTCAAATAAATACCATGTGGAGTATACTCTTGTGGATTATATGTCGAATTGAGTTGGATATTGTCGTTGACGAGCTAAATAACAGTTGTGTCTTCCGCCGCAATCACATTCTCCGCGAATTTTCACAACGACAGTATAATTTAGTTATGTGTTTATGTAGAACGATTACGCCCTGGACGCTCCCTGGTGCCAACGACATAACATACGGTAAAAACACGCGGCCGCGAAAGAACAACGACAGCAATAATAATCATGCGTAATTTTAATCCCGACAGAGCACTACCACCGCGAGCAAACTGTCATGGCTACGCGCGCACACGCACAAACAAACGCGATATGTGTGTCCTTTATGGAAGCTCGGCGGGGGCATCACATATACAGACAGTTTTATGCAAAAAAGAGATATTCTCGCGACTTTACCAACGTATTCCCCCTCCTATACGCCCATGCACGCGAAAGGAGAGGGGCAATAGGTTGATAAAGTCGCGAGAGAGAATCTCTTGTGTAAAAAATTAGGAAAAAATATGTTTCGCTGGATGAAATCGATGTCAATAATTCCCCACACCGGGTATTCTTCCGTAAAATATTTAAATTTTTCGAGTGTCGGTAAAGTAGCGTGAAAACAAAGCACTTTTTCCAAATTTAAATTTTCGCGCGTAACGTGAAGCGTACACAAAAAAATGTGATTGGCTGGAGCATTTCTACCGCTTCTGCGCAATAGAATTTTAAAAATTTAAACACACACACACATATTTTGTAGATAAGATATATTAGCAAAATTGAGGTCATTATTTCTAAGGAAAATCCGAAATTGAAATTTATCGGCAACTAAGTTTACTTCTCAATTATCGATGAGAAAAAAAAGAAACGCTTGAAAATGATTTTTGCGCATGACTCTAATTGGTCAGTGCAATTTTTTTTTTTTAGCCATCAAACCCTCTACTGCACTTTGCCCACAACATTTCACAGCTGATCGTCACGTCCACTGCTTAAAAAAGTATAATTTAAATGCAAACAATGACGATATTAATCAACATATTGCGGTCAAATTTGAGGCCGAGGTCGGGTAAAATTAATCATTATTTAAGAAAAACATGCAGGACCGACGTGTCGTCAAGTCGTCTTTTTTGTTGGACAGTAAAAAATCACCGTGTGGGCAGTGCTATTGAGTACTGGAGCCGGCGATTTGACGAGGAAGGCATTCCAGAGCCCGAGGCTTCCATTCACCACATTCTTTCACACGTAATTGCAGTTAAGGTACGGAACTTGAAATAAAAAAAAAAAACAAATAAAAACATATCCAATGTCAAAACACTGTGGCGTAATATGCGCGCGAGGTCTCACGCGCGAAATATTTAAATATTTCCTGGAATCCTGTATAGGATTTTTTAAATTTTATACATAATTACAATTCTCAGCATGCAGACTTGCCGATGTCATACGATAAAAAATTATCTAGCGAGCAGATTAAACAATTGGAAACATTGTGTGAATGTCGATTATCCAGGTAAATAAATATACAATATAAATTTACCCAATCAACTAATAACTTTTGGATGATTTTTACAGGATGCCAGTGCAATACATAATCGGCGAGTGGTCATTCAGAGACATTGAATTGAAATTAGTGCCTCCAATTTTTATTCCTCGGCCAGAAACCGAGTGTCTCGTGGACTTTGTATTAAAACGAGTGATTGCAAGGCACCGTGACGATCCGTCCGAGATAAAAATCCTCGAAATTGGGTGTGGATCCGGTGCTATTTCTCTCGCCATTCTTCACAACTGCTCAAAAATGGTAAGAAAACAATGTCCCAGAGACTTTTATCCCTCAAACTCACTCTAAAAATCCGTTTTTACTCCTCAGGCGATCAGAGCCACAGCTATCGATCAGAATCCTTATGCCTGCGAGTTGGCAGAGGACAATGCAAAAGCCCTGGGCCTCGCGGATTCGCTCCAGATCGTGAATGCCACACTGGAAGACTCTGGAACCATCACAACGCGGGATTCCAAGGTTAATTTGGCAAATATGAGCTTCGACTTTATTGTCAGCAATCCTCCATACATTCCGACAGCTCAAATTGCCACCTTGGCGCCGGAAATCAGGATGTAAGTCGACTCAGGAGTCTCTAAAGTACTTTGGTACTCATCTGACGTGATTATTTTGCAGATTTGAGGATCTCCGCGCACTCGATGGTGGTCCAGACGGTCTGAAAATCATCAAAGGTATATTGAAATACTCATCGAGAGCTCTGAAACCTTCTGGTTACCTGTTTCTCGAGGTCGATCCGTCTCATCCCGAGTCTATAAGCCATTTGACTGAGAAACTAGTCGATCTCAAGCTCAAATATGAACACACGTACAAGGATTACTGCAACAATGACAGATTTGTGGAGATACGCAAAAGAAATCTGCAGAAAAAATCGAAAGACTGTTGATTAAAATGACGTAATAATTTTTTTTTTTATTATCGCAGTAATACTGATCGAATGATTGCCGTGACGCAAGTATAAGGTCAGAAGCAATATAGCGATGAAGCACCTTCTAGCTAAGATTTCCATGTTGGAATGTGAATTTTCCTATTACAATTATATTAACTAAGGCCTATAAAATCAGGTCGTTGATATATCCTGCATTATAATCTTTAAATTTATATACATTCAGGCCCTGGAACACTAATTAATATATTACATAAACATGATTGAGCGACTGCGTATCACAGAATGTGCACAAAAAATTGAGCTCGCTCTAACTATATATAATAACCATCATTATGTGTGATCCCAAAAAGGCAATATAGTGGACAGAATCACTGTATATATAGAAAAGAAAAAAAATATATACAAAAAAACTTGAAATACATGTTAAAAATCGCAAAGATACTGATTTAAAAAAAAATTATTATCTTTATCATACTTATTATACGTATATCGTGCATTATTATTAAAAAGCTAAAAAATATTATTATTTGTCGAAGACTCTCAATATATAAGTTTGAAAACAACTACAAGACTATAACAAAAGCCGAACAAAGCTGCGGAATTAATCCTTATCACTGCCAATTTCGTTTTTTTTTTTTTCCTTGCAATATCTTGAAAATGTACAAATATTTAAATTAAATCCAAATGACTTTAAGGTTGTTTTTTTTTAAGAGAAAATATTAAACCTCAATTATTATGCAAGATATTTCTAGAAAACAAAACATATTCTCAATTAATCCCAGCTCTGTTCGATAATAATTTATACACAAACTTTTTCTTTTTTTTTCAACAATCCTTGCGCAGTTATCAGACTAAAAATTCTAAATAAAATATCTAAAACACTAAACATTTAAAGTCAAGTAAAAAAAGTATGATAAAAACCGGCTCCTGCGGAGAAAATACAGCTTTTTTTTCTTCTTATCTTTAGGCCTTTCATCATTTCGTTGAATTATCACCTAAAATTGGCTATCTAAACATTATTAGACTCGTCGGACTTGGCGCTTTCGGAGAAGGGCCGGAAGGAAATCCTGGATGATTCAGCGAGTTCAGCAAGCAGCAGGGACTCACCATCAATGTCCATGTCAACACTGACACTGCCATTTCTATTGCCACTAATACTTCGTGCGAGCCTACGTATGGCCTTTTCCCTGCGCTGCTTGCCGCGTTCGAGTTTCAGCTTGGTGAACTCATCGTCTGTGCCACTGCTACCGCGGCTGCTAATAGTCGAGGTTGATCTTAAGCTTGTATTGTCCCCAGGATCATCGACAAATCCCATAACCTCACTGGCCTCCTGGGCGAATTCCGCGCCGCGACTCGAACGCGCCGACACACTGGACATCTGAGGCCGAACAAACCGCCCAGAGCTCCTGCCAGCTGGGGCACTGGCCGACAGCACGTCGCCGTTGTGATGGCGCTGATTTGCGGGAACATTGACGGGCGCACTTGGCGGCGGCGGACCCTGCGGAAAGATATTTTTCACGTGCGTACGAGTCTCCGGGCGATTGGCTTGCACGGTCGTCTGCTCGTCGACCTCCTCGATCACGCCGATCCTCGTGGATCCACCGGGACCGCCGGAAAAACGGTTTTGCAGCGACACAGCCGAGCTCGAGTTGGGAATGCGCCCAGCCGAGGTGGGAGTTTTCGCCTCCACGGCGCCGTCCGGCCTGTCCTCGCGGCTAAAAAGCCGCCGTATCACACTGGTAACACTGTTAACTCGCGTGAGCGATCCACCAATATTACTGGCAGTCGATCCGACATTTGCAAAAGCCCGATCTCGAGCACTAACGCGGCTCGCACTGCGCGAGATCTTGCCCGCAGTAAAGTGAATCCCCGAGACCGCATCGTCCGCCACATCGTTGCGGAACTTGTTGGTATAGTCTGGCGCAAGGTCGTCGATCTTTACCGACGAGGGTTGCAGCTCCTGCTGCGCCGCGGACAGCTGAATTCCCGCGGTGGACGGTTCCGGATGCTCCTCGCGGAACGGCTGTGCTGCCGCAGTGTACGGCAGCTCCACCGGGAAAATCTCGTCCCAATACTGATCCCGAATGAGCTCGGGGTGATCGTGATGCATCTCATCGACGATTAAATAGCTCACTTGCAGATTGCGGTCGACAAGCCAGTTGACCTCGAAGTCGTCGTCGTCCTCGCCAAAGGGGTTTATCAACGTCTCGGCCACCTTTAGCCAGCCCATGTAGAAAAAAAATTGGAGCGTCATAAAGACGGGAAAGTACTCGTCCAGACCCTTGGGCAATCCTGAGTTTGCCACTGGCTGTCGGCCCACTACACTCGTCAGGAAATACGAGTAGACCGCAAGTGTGACCACTTGGGTGTACACCAGCGGCACGGAGATCGTGTCGTAGTGGATTAAATTGCCACAATTGCCGCGAAACTTGTTCAACTCATCAATCAGAGTTTTAACCGCAAAATCATCACGAATTCGTCCCTCCTTGCGCGCTCGGGTGACGATACTCGAGGCCCAAACAATCGGCAACCAGTGCTTACTTGGCTTTGGAAATTTCATATTTAGGCTTTGAAATATTGCAAGCTCATTCTCAAGCAGTAAACCCGAGTCGACAAAGTGTTCCAGCGTTGGAAAACGTTTTTTAACTCGAGGTGACACATTGGACAGCACGAGAGTGAGACAAACGCAGACGTACCTGGAGAAAGAAAGTTTTATAGCGTTATTTTGGGCTTGAAAGAGGCTTATGGAGGGATTCTTACCTGACTATTGTACGCCGCATGAGTCTGCCTCGATCGTCGTTGCCGTGGATTGTCGCTGAGACAAAGACGGCAATTGAATCGGGCCAGGGAATTGAGATGTACTGATTCCACCATCGTGTCATTACGATGCTCACGTAAAAACCCAAAACAAACGAGAGTGGGATGAGATCACTGTATTCTCTACAGTAGGCCGCTGCTTCTTCAAATGTTTTCTTCTGATTTTCATCAAGGGCAAACCGGTAAACACACAGGAGTGTGTAATAAATGGCGAGGAACACTGTGAGATCCAAGTAGACAAGTTTGTAGATGCTGGCCCGCCATCTATGAACAAAACAACATTTATATTTGAATAATAATAGTGAATAAAGTTTGATGATTCACAATAATTTATTTCTCAGAAGATTTTTCTTACAGAGAATTTTATCACCTATGAAAAAGCAAATTTTCACCCTTATCAAGATATTATCAAAAGTAAAAAAAAGTCTCAATTTTTGTCGATACACCTATATTTAGTTTCAGACGTGCGATAAAAAGAAAAACTGTCTAACAAGGAAAAAAACTGAATTTCAATTTTCATACAATATTCAACTTTGATAATATATATACCTATCCAACTATACAATTATTCAACAACTTAAATTTGTGTAAAATTAAAAATTTAAATATCTACACCATAAAAAAAGCAGAAATTTTTTTCTAAATCCTCAAACAGTCATTTTATTCATAGAAAAAAACCTTGAAAAACTCAACTATGTAAGTATATAGTAGTAAGCAACAATTAAGTTCATTGATTTAATGATACTATACTCTTGAAAGACTATTCAACAAATGCATCACAGTCTCGCTTTATTTTTATAATGCAATGCAGCGACGAGCCAGTTGTGTCACGAGGGAGTGTCACGCAAAGACTATAGACAATTTCGATTGAGGTCAAAAGAAGAAGAGTCTCGTCAATTGACAAAGAGTCCAATAATTATCAGTATGTATACCACCACGAGCAATTTCCAACAATTAATCCAAAAGTACTCAGAAATTACATAAAAAAAAAAAAATCATCACATCGTATATCTCATCGCAATTTACTGTATCTTATCTACGAATTTTTTTCTAACTCAAGTATCAACATGAATCATCAGCACTTGCCCGCGTTGCACGATACAGGGAAAAAACCGGCGTACATATTTAATATTTGCCATATCGGAAACATGAAACACCCGCACGCCAAGGTCGTAAACTCGACCGAGACATGTATATCGACCACGCGTGTATTATTGGCAGCGATTCCAAGGATATGGAGATGGTTAGCAGCGATAAATGACTTACCTGAACAAAAGCTTGAGGAAGCAACCAAGCCCGCGGCACGTTGCCACCTCTGCCGTGTAAGTCACAGTCATTGTGCTGCCTGTTTGTCCCCAGGGCTCTTGTATAAATAATATATCCTGCTATTGTCTTTGAATTATCGTCGACAACAACTTGGCAGCCAAATCTCTCTCGAACCACTCTTCATGCTAGTTCGTCAATTGACAACCAAACTCCGCAACCTGTCATCCATTTCCGAAGAGGTATAAGCCCTTGTGTGCCAAATTTAAACCTCCTTTTCAGCCTAAAACATCAGAACGACAATTAATTCTCAACTTTCAAACGATTTATAAAATAAAACAATACCTGAACATGCGCTAGGATTTAGTTTGGAGCATTATCCGGAAGCAGACAATTTCCCAGCGTGGTTTCCTTGCGCTTTGACTGACAACTGGCATCCCGGGCATGTATAGCAGTTGCACAATAATCATTCGCTGATGTGCGACTGCTCACGTGGTCGTTCTCGTGTTGATTTTCATCACATTGACCACCGCGAATAGGTGATCGTGTATCTAAAGTGTGCAAACAAGCGGGCATAAGTTCGTATAAATGTGTTAAGAACACTTGGTCCTAATTCGTTTAACCTAAATCACATTGTTGGCCAATGACATTTAGGGTCAACTATGTCGCTAGTATGATTAATTGCCTGATAACAAAATGAATAATAGCCAGCATGTGAATTGATGGATTTTCAGAGGAAATTACTCGACATTAACTTGAAAATAAAACTCACTTGTACATTTTAGGCGATGATTTAGTAAGTTAACTCTGCCGAACACACAATTTCGACGCCTAGAGGCGTTCTTTGTTTGTCATGGATTCCTAGTATAGCGTTGACTCACGTCGAGAAATTCATGACGTTTACGAGTGAATAATTAAACTGTGCTCTGTTTTGGGTGAGAAATGCGGAAGTGCATGTGACAATAAAGATGGTTGTGCACTTTCTATCACAATTCCACTCAGCACTCACTAGTTATCACACACTATCAATTTTGGTCCCCGGAGCCGTGTTGTTTGTTGGTGCAGGCGTCCAACGCAGTCGAACGATGCGCGAGCAACTGTTGGCACTGGCGCGTTTTTATTTTCCTGAGCTTCTAGATAATTTGGCACCAATACAAGCAGCCGTGCACACGTGAGACACACCAACGGGGACTGCCAGCTGCGAGGAGCCAGCGTGTGTCTTATGCCCCCACACGATGCATCCGCGTTCGAAAGTGGGGTTAGGAAATCCTCCTGCGCGGTCTTCTTCAATCACATCACCGGCGCGCTTGTACACACATATCACATACCTGACAGGAAGATAACATCTGGCGATGATAGATATGTTGGTGTATAATGTTCTGATTGATCTGCAGCTCTGTGATGATTTTTTTTAGCGCAAATTGACGGCTGACACCGTGATCTAACGGGTACAAAGTTCGAGGAAGTAAAACTGAATTAAATAATAAATGTCTTAGAGATTTCATGAAACATCATCATTTTCAATTGAAAAAATATTGATATTCGAATTTTTCATTTATAAAATACTAGTATATGTACGCCCGCTTCGCCGATGCACGAACTAGCTATTTTACAGAGTTTTTTGTAACTGCGATAGTTCAAAGCGACGCCAGGGGTTTGAAAATTTTTTTTGGTGGTTTTGAGACTAAACTAACTGTAGGAAAAATATTGTAGCTAAGCAAAACATTAAACACTACATTAAATGACTATTTTGTAAAAATAATGCTCTTTTTTCATCTAAATCTTAATCCCAGTTTTGTGGGTATTATGTATCGAATCCTTTAAAAAAATACGAAACTACATGATATTCTGCGTCGAATGGTGCAGATTTCATATGTACTTATAATAAATGACTAAAACGCCAATTTTAAACAAAGATTTGGGACTTTCTTATGTATAGATTTTAGTTATTAATTAATTAATTAATGATAAATCCATAGAGAGATGAATTGACTTGGGAAATATTTATATTTATCATGCTTTATAATTCATCTATATATCAAAATACTGCGAAAATGCTGTGTGACAACGTCGATAAATATATATATATATTTTTTACGAAAACACAACTAATATTCCCGAAAATTTATCAGGTATTACTTATTTGATTTTATACAATTGTCACTTTTTTCACACACACACACACATATTGACACATACTCGTAATAACCTATTACGTAACAATATTTGACCATAAACTATATGTAGATTTTCTCATAACATACGCATATGAAATGTAAAAATTCCAACGGTCCATATATACGGACAATAATTCATCATATCTACAATGTACACATTTTTGTATATAACATACTTACTATTAAACGATTATTTTCATTTTAAAAACAATAAATTCACGTGATCGCATGAACACATGTCTCTTCAATCTCATATTACAGGCAATATAGAAATCTTTTTTTTTTTTTCTAACTTCTTTTTCTGTCGTTTTTTTTTCAGTATAAAAAGCTTGGTCCCTGTTAAATATTTATATAAGCGTCACAGCCAATAAATGCAACAAACTGTGGGCCTAAAGTGACCGGCCACTAAATCAGAGAGAAAAAAAAATTGATAAGTCGATTCGTAAATATTACGCAGGTAGATGCAGTAGATTAAAACAAGAATATTCGTTAATGTCCACATATTTGTCAACCACAAATAAATCAACACTCAATTAATTGAATTGACGAATAGAAAAAAAATATATACGTCTAGAAAATTCTTGACAATTCAATGTTTTTTTTTTGTTTTTTTTTCGTAGAATTCACCAGAATTTCCGGGCACATCAAGCAACAACTGTCGTCAGTGGACTATTTTTTCCGCCGTCTCGGGCTCTAGACGAACAGTCAAGGCGTCGATGTTGACGGGCACAATCGACAAACAAAAAAAAAATATCAAAATTTCTAAATTAAATCATTATTTACCTAATAGTCGCGTGTTGCGATGATCGCGACCATCCGGCAGTTAAGTTGTCATTCCCGCGGTGTTGACTCTCCGGTGTCATTGTCACTGCAGTTGTTAAAGTAGCAGTTTCATGCTTCATTTGATTTTGCAAACGAGCTCGTAAAATCATATCAGGCGCCAGAGTGTTTTTAACGGCTTTATAGACCAATCTAGGAGGAAAAAACGACATCAAATTATTGGACAGTTCGGTTAGCATGACTTAGAGCAACAATTACCTGGGTAAAACAGCCAGTACTGAGGCTAATAGCACTGTAGCCCAGTAGCAGTAACGTGAAACAGCTACTGGCATCACCCAATATGAGCTTGGCAGGCCGATACAGTTGACGCAAAGAATGTTGTATAAAAAACACGTCCCGAAAAATATTCCTAGCGAGATAAAAACTGTAGCTAGATGTATGATTGTCTGAAAAAAATTTTTAGATTTCAATATTACTGTTGAAAACCAAACGAAAAAACGTGAAAAAGGATCTTACCCATGATCTAAACTCCAATGAAATGTGAAGAAGCATCGTAGTGATGCAAGAGGTAGTTATTGTTGTTCCAAATTCCCAAATATCAACATCAGAGTCATGATAAGCCTGAAAAATCAATTAAAAAATACATTTAAATCATCTAAATAGACGAAATAAACTTGCAAGTACACTATAAACACATAAGAAATAGTAATATAACAAAATTTTCAATTCGTTGTGCGCCTTGACACGTCTGCACGATTTGAAAGCCCAGACAAGAACTGACTTACGTAGTCGTAACGAAAAAAAGTATTGATTTTATACTGATATCAGTACAACGTCAGAGATATCGTAAAGCAATTAAAAGCCGCACTTTCCTACTAAAATTGTCAGTTCTTCCTGGGTTTTCGGTCAGTGCAGACGTCACCAGGAGTGCAATGACTAAAATTTTTTTACATATTTTCCTATTAATAATTTTTTTATAAAAGTAAATCATATTTTTACGTAAAATTCAAGTAAAGTCATAGTGTTTGTATAGAAAAAGATGGAATTTTCGTCGAAAAATCACGAAAGATTGTGATGACAAAAAAAAATAATTTTTTTTTCAAGCCATCAACAGTGCGTGTTTTTCTCCTCTTGATTCTAAATAAAGCAATCATATATCTACTATCTAATCAAACAATAAAAAAACCAACTTATCAAGGTTTCTCAACAGCAAAAAATTCTTTTTCCCCGCTGTTTGTAAATTATCCTTATCAATTCTGCAAACTCACCGCTTCCGTAACGAAGAAGATAACAATACTCTGATAGAGAGCATCGGCCATGGTGACCCAGAATGAGTGCGGCTTATAGGCTAATCCAAGCCTACCACGGCTATACAATTCCGGATAGGTGAGTAGCACTCGTGCCGGCGCAACTTTATCATAAATTCCAATAGCCAATGGTGGTAGCGACGTAAAAAATAAATTGTACAGCATCAGGTACACCTGATCGATCATAACAGCCCCGGAAAATCCACAGTACAACTGATACCAAAAAATAAGGAAGACAAACATGGCGTTTTTATAAAAAAAATAGAGAATCATTCTTGCTAGACGATCATAACACCAGTGCCCATGAAGTAGCAGCAATCTGGACAGCATGTGAAACTTTGCAATGGCAAAATCCGCCGCCATAACGGCCTGTGTTCCCTCACGTCCCGATATACCAACACCCACATCTGCCGTTTGTATCATACTAACATCATTGGCTCCATCGCCAATGGCCAGCGTGCGAATATTCATTTTTTCCTTCACCACCTTGACAATGTATGCTTTTTGCAGTGGAGTCGCCCGGCAGGCCAAAACACTCGCGCAATTCCTCGTCAATTCCAAAAATGGATTGGTCAATCCGGATCTCGGGTCCAAAATAAACGTCAGTGTTTTCCCATCGACAATCAGAGCTCGGTGTCGCGCTGCAACCGCCACATCCATCCTAATGGCCTCGAGGAAATTGTGAATTAACCCCTCAGTCACGGTTTTAGAGCGTGCCTGAAGCTTGAGCAGCTGCATCGTGGGTGTAAACAGCTTGGCCGAGTAGGCAATATTGACAGCAGTCTCCGGTTTGTCTCCGGTCAGCACCCAGACGACAATTCCGGCATCGACGAGTGCCTCCACGGCGTCAGAGACACCCTCCTGCAGGCGATCCTCAATCCCCGTGGCGCCGAGGAGCGTCAGGTGTGACTCGAGCATGGCAAAAGACTCGCGAACCTTTCGATCGCGGCCGTCGCTCGCCAACTCGGCCTCCGAGTGTCGAGCCTTCCACGCGTCAAACTCGTGCTGCGTGAGCGAGCGTTTGGCCATGACGAGAGTGCGCAAACCCTGGCGAGAGTAGTTGTACAGCAGTTGACGGATCTTGACAACACTGGAGGCCGCAGCGACTGACGACTCCTCGGGCCCGAGAGCCGCCAACAGTGTCGAATCCGCGCCCTTAGTATACAGCACAATTTCATTGGTGTTTGGGTGTCGCACAACAATCGACATGCACTTTCGATTCGAGTCAAAGGGCAGCACCTGAAGAATTTCAAATGCCAACATAGTCTTGGTCGGCAGCGATATAATGGCGCTGGTAGCGGTGCGCTGAACGAGCTTAATATTGTACGCATTGGCGGCGTAAACAAGCGCGAGCTCATCGGGACTCTCGGCCTCGTAAATGGGCGAGGCGTCCGAATGAATATTGTAGATCGGGCGATTATCATCGGCATCGCGTGCCTCACTGATCGCATGACGCTTTCTGAGCAACCCTAGATTTGGTATCGCTGAGATGTTTAATAATTTAGGTCGTGGAAGTCCCCTTTTTGGTGGTTTCATTGGCCGAGTGGACAATCCTGTGGACAGGGCAGTCTCGGAGATGACAGGGGACGATGAGGCGGCAGGATTTGGACGATTACCACTCGGCGAATTGGTTGGAGTGAGTGTAGCCATCGCGAGGGCAGGCAGCGCGCCATTCTGCAGGTCTGATAGCCGGCGATAACTCGCGGCAACAACGTCGTGCTCGTCGTGGTCCTCAATCACGCCACTGGAGTTCATGGCATCGTGGTGGGGCGATGAATTGACAACAACTGTGTTGCAGACGGCCAGGAGCACGAGAAACTCCTGCAAACGGTGTCTCATAGTACCAATAAGCAGATCCTCTTTCAGCCGCGTGTTCATCAGGATATTAACCGACTCACCGGCGTGCTCGTAGTCCTGTCCGCCCACTGTGCAGCGGCGAAAGATCATTTTATTCTCCGTTAGTGTGCCAGTCTTGTCGGAGAACACGTACTGCACTTGACCGAGCTCCTCGGTGATGTTGAGCGCGCGACACTCGGCTTTGCGGTTGGTTTCTGCGTCGACGAGCGCCTCGTCGTGTCCTATGTGATATACTTGGCCGATTTTTGCCATTTCCATTGTTACATACAGACTTAGCGGTATCATAACCTGCAGAATGATGACAAAAGTCCAGAATGTGAGCATTCCCTCGGAGATCGGGTCGCGGGAAGATATGAGAAAAGGCACATCGGTGTCACCCGAGAAGGTTGATAGCCAAAATTTACAGCCGATCGCACCGACAATGCACAGAACCACGAGAATCACCACGCACCAGACAATGTCGAGATTCATCTGGCGCTCGAGGCGCGAACGCTTGTACCGCGGTCCACCGTTGTTGAGCAATGCCTTGGTCTCGTGACCAGCATACACGACAATGCCCTCGGCAAAATCGGTGTTTTTGAGCAGGCACTCGCGCAGCAGAAGATTCTCAGTTGTCACGGGCACGCGTGTTCCATTTGGATGCACTACGGCGCCGTAAAACCTGTAGATTCGAGTGCTTGGTCGGTCAACCTCGATGAACGAGCGAAATTTCGAGGGATCAAATGAATCCTGATGTTGTAAAAAGCCTGAAACGACTTTTCGCTGCTTGAGATTTGTCTCGCCATCGAGATTGCACGTGTCCAGAAAGGCACAACCCTGTGGATCACTGCTTCGAAGCAGTAAAATATCCGCAGGAACAACCTCGTTATTAGACAGGTGCACTAGATCTCCAACTTTTACGTCTTTCCATGCGACTCTGGCATATCGATCATTTTCACTGCAGAGTAAATATAAAAGCTGTGTTATTCGTGTCTTCCGAGGGAAGAAATAAAATTTTTCTCCAAGTGTACTGACCTTGTATACACTCTGCACGTTGAACTATTAACACGACAGTCACTCGCATATCTTCGACGATCTTCAAAAAAATCTTTTATAGCTGTGACACCGAGGACAAACGCCACAGGCAGGATGGCAATCTCCTTTCCAAATGCATTTATACCCGGGACCCAGTTTAGCATGACAATAAATATAAAATAGAGGTTGGCAACACGGTGAAACTGTTCCAGGAGATTTCGGGGTAAAAATGTCAACGCTGTATACTTGGTTGTTTGCACTCTGTACAATAAATATTGTTATATGAATAAAAACAAATCTAATAATCAAGATTTATGGATTATTAATTAAACCAACCTGTTACCGACAAATATACTATTGGGATGGTCGTGCGGTAAGGTTTTTAGTGGCACCAAGTGATTTGGAGTAATTGATCTGAGTCGTGGTTCCTCAGGGACAGCACCACAACAATGTGCCCAAACTCGTCGCCACCATGGCGGTGCTGCACTACGTCTTATCGTGTATATCGACTCCGATCTGAAAAAAAAAAAAACAGAATCAAAAATGCAAACAATCAATCCAAGATAACGGCACAAGAACAAACGTGAAAATATATATAAATATATAATTATTGCTAACCTTGAAGCTTGTCGTGAGTGCCCGCGAAAGGAGGGAGTCTTGACATGTCCACCAGCACCAGCCTCGGCCTCGTCGCGATGCCCAGGCGGTAAAATAAAATCCGTTTTCGAACCAACTCTGCTATGACCAGTGACAGCCCCGGCAGTACCCACGTCCACAACCTGTCCCTGCGAAAATGCTCGCTGATGGCCGGGTTTTTTCAGCGCCGACGGTCGACTTGTGCCCGCCGATGACGGGAAATTGGTCGACGGGAAACTCGACTGCCAGCCCGTGGACGAGGTGGCCAAAATAGCTCCTCCATGGCTGGCAGATCGCGCGTGAGTTCGTGGCACAGGATATCGACATCGTTTTGTCTCTCCCTCGCTGTCTTTGCCCTCCTCGACGTCCTCCTTCAGCCAGGACAGCGTTGGCGCAAGGGCCGTGGTAGCGGGAAAACTCAGCGGTGGCACTCGGGGTGCTGGAAATACATAGAGAGCTGCGCTCTTGTCGGATTCCTGGTCGGACGCTGCTTGCACGCCACTCTCGGACATACTGGCACATCTGTGGCACACAATTTAATCCACGAGGAAAATTAGGAAATAAATTATTCCACAATGTGTGCTCTAGTTAAAATATTAAACAACATATCAAGTATGTACTTGAAACTTGGAAAAAAAAAACTCCTACAGACATATGCTCACAGCTACTACTGGCATAATCGATCCAACATAATAATTTTCGTTGACATATTAAAAGCCTGAGGAGATGTGTGTATTGAAGGTTATTAAAGGTAAGTAAAATCCTATCGAGGATCTTAATGATCACAATTACTCACAAGATCTGACTGTGTGGCCTTGACCCCAATAGGTTAAGAAAAGTAAATTTTTTTTTTCCTCTCGCCAACGCAAGATGCGTCGGTAAGAATACTAAATAGGTCAAGTGCTCTGAATGAGACTCAGTGTCAGACTGATGGCAATATATGTGAAATATTCGGAATGCTCACGTCACTTGGTATATTCGTCATTGCCGAATTGATAAGCAAAAAATTCTGACAAACCAATTGAAATATATCCAACAAACAATAAAATATAATACTACATTGATAATTATTGCCAGAGTGTCCTTGAAGAAGGACTTATCGAACGAGGAAATACAATAATGCCTTGCATATTTCAACAACTATTCAACTATATACTAATTGTGACAATTCATACATTTTTAAGAGCTTCAACCGCTTGCACGTGGCCTTTCTTATCGGTTGATTGTTAAACTGACAATAGAAATAATCAACCGACTGATTATATTAAGTTTTTCGGTAATTTTTTCAACACTAATATCCACAATGAGAGCTGAGAAAACAGGTTTTGCATCTTATTAGAGCAACAGTTGTCCTCGAAATAATTTTATGCACTCCCACAACCGTGATATATCCCCATTTTCCACACTAAAGGCATCAGCTTTACTTCCGTGAATGTGCTTTCATTTGTATAGATGCTTTTGAGAATTTTTTGCAGCCGGATATAAGTACGTTGTGGAGCTTTCATCAACAATTCCGTCACTTTTCTATGAAATCCACGTCACCGTTTGCACTCGACACAATCCTCACTTGCACACACAAAAGCCCAACAGATTGAGCTGTGATAATTACTAAAAGCTCATTATTACACCGAAAAACAGGAGGAAAATCCGTCAACAGATGCCAGTATTATTGAGTACATACACGCACGGGTGACGTTGAGCTGATGATGTGACACACTGATGTCGTGCGCCGACATTATACTGACGTTTTTAATCAGCAAAAACTCGAGCAGACACATTAATATTCGTATATCTACCGCACACACAGGTACTTCGAGGTTTAGTGCACTCAAACATACAATTACAAAGACTGGTATTGGACTCTGCACATATATCTACACGACAAAACTGCTTTTGTGTAAATTGCTTGACCTTTCTCTCTCTCTCTCTCTCTTGAACAAAATGCATGCGCGCGCGTCGCCGCCATTTGCAAATTTGACTTCTCCTTTCCGCCGCACGCAGCGCCACAATGCGAATACGTTGAGTTGCCTCTTGCTGCTTGCATCTGTATATATATATATATGTATGTATATTGGTTTTCACCAGAAGTCCACTCTGGTAGCATTATCAAAGCCAAGAGGCGGCAACTAACAGCCATACAGACACGCATATTACAGTAATAATTTAGTAAATCCAAATTTAGTAGATTCGATTGTTAAATCGTGTGGTGGTGGCATCAGTTGTCTTAGAAAGTGCTCGGTAGGCTTGATACCGTTTTTTTTTCCTGTCGCCATCGCGCAACTTGCTGTCTAAATTGAACCCTATTGCTTACAGTTGGGATACGTGGCCAGATCGCGAGCGCAGGTGGAGAGCAAAAGATCGATAGACTAAAGATCTTGGTGAGTGAGTGGAGAAAAAATATTTCAACATGGATGAAGAGTACGACGCGATTGTCCTTGGAACAGGATTAAAAGAATGTATTCTATCTGGTATGCTCTCTGTCAGCGGCAAAAAGGTCCTTCACGTCGATCGAAACAAGTACTATGGAGGCGAGTCTGCGTCAATCACTCCGCTGGAAGATTTTTTTGCGTAAGTTGCAAACCTATTGTTATCTTGCGAAAAAAATCACACAGCTGAATCCACACAAATTTTCGAATCAACTCTTCTAAATCATCCACCCATAGTCTGATATTGATTTCCCCCTGACACTTTATCCAACTACTCGCCATCTTTCTTCATTCAATTCTAATCTTCCTCCCATTTCACGGATATCATCGGAATTTTTCTTTTTACAATCAGCCCCTGCATTTACCATGCCAACGCTTGCAGGAAATTATCATGGAGCATGACAGCTACTGCGAGCGTACAGTCTCCCTCTAATTGCCGTGTTTACAGCCGATAATCAGCGCCCTTGGCTGCTATAACCCTTAAACTGTGCACTGTCTCATTCTAGGCACTTTAAGGCTCCGCCACCAGACAAGATGTACGGACGCGGGCGTGACTGGAACGTTGACCTGATTCCCAAGTTTCTAATGGCCAACGGGCTGCTTGTAAAGCTGCTGATCCACACGGGCGTCACGCGCTACCTCGAATTCAAGTCAATCGAGGGCTCATACGTCTACAAGTCTGGAAAAATATCCAAAGTCCCGATAGACCAAAATGAGGCGCTATCCAGTGACCTGATGGGTATTTTTGAGAAACGTCGGTTTCGCAATTTCCTCTCGTGGGTGCAGAATATGCAGGAGAACGATCCCAAGACCTGGGAAACTCTTGATCCGTTTACTACCCCAATGAGTGGGCTGTACAGCAAGTTTGGCCTTGATGCCAACACTCAAGACTTTACCGGCCATGCTCTCGCGCTCCACAGGTACGTTTACCAACCCTTTTTAAACCATGCTTAACAGTTTTTAACTTTGTAAATCACATTTGCAGGAACGACGATTACATTAACCAGCCGGCGATCAGCACAGTTCGGCGTATAAAACTCTACAGTGACAGTTTGGCGCGTTACGGCAAGTCACCGTATCTCTATCCCATGTACGGTCTTGGAGAGCTTCCTCAGGGTTTTGCCAGGCTCAGTGCCATCTACGGAGGCACTTATATGCTCGACAAACCCATTGACGAGATTGTCATGGAGAATGGCAAGGTAATTTTTCCCTGTAAAAAGCAAACTAACGAGATTTAACGCGACAATTACTTATCCAGGTTGTTGGTGTGCGCTCGGGAAATGAAACTGCCAAGTGCAAACAAGTCTTTTGCGATCCTACCTACGTTCCAGATCAAGTGAAGAAAGTTGGACAAGTAATTCGAGCTATCTGTCTGCTGAATCAACCGATTCCAAACACAAAAGATGCACTCTCCACGCAGATTATCATTCCGCAGAAGCAGGTGAATCGCAAATCGGATATTTACGTGTCTGTGGTGTCGCATACACATCAGGTGGCAGCCAAGGGCTGGTTCATCGCCATGGTGTCTACCACAGTTGAAACAGCCAATCCCGAACTCGAGATTAAGCCTGGTCTTGATCTTCTGGGACCTATATCACAGAAATTCATCTCAATAACAGATTATATGGAGCCTACACACAACGGTTGCGATAGCCAACTCTTCATATCTACGAGCTATGACGCTACGACGCACTTTGAGACAACGTGCCTCGATGTCTTGGATATATTCAAGCGTGCAACAGGCGAGG
Organism: Macrocentrus cingulum; assembly: GCA_002156465.1. Lineage (NCBI taxonomy): Eukaryota > Metazoa > Arthropoda > Insecta > Hymenoptera > Braconidae > Macrocentrus > Macrocentrus cingulum. The sequence continues at coordinate 82,887 of MVJL01009628.1, read as the reverse complement.
AGTTTGATTTTAACAAGGTGAAGCAGGAGCTCGGCGAGGAGGATCTGTAGAGCTCGCACATGACAAGCTTGTATATACAGCCGAGGTAATCTGAAATGAAAGTGAATTATCAGTGGATTTATTGGAAACGTGATGCCACAGTCAATACTGCATTTTAATTTACGTTTTTTTTTTTTTTTTGGGGAAAGAAAGAGAAAAATAAATGAAAAATTTTGCGACAATTCTTCGCTACAAATCTATCACACGTCGGAGATTATTTTTAATTCAGCTAATCATTGCATGCAAAAGAAAGTGCCCCGACGGTCTTATAATATTGTTGGATGTATTAGAAATTGAAACAGCCGCATGGAATAAATACTATTGTCCTAAATACCTGAATATAAAACGTTATATTATCAATTCTTGATGAGTTTGACGATGCACAGACTGTTGTTGCGACAGCCAACAATGATTGACGAATTTTCGAGCACTGGCGATGAAAAACAGTCACCAGGGAGATTGATAGTCGATATTAACCTGCCATTTTCGCCATTTCGCAGCTCTAATTTTCCATTTTCACGAGCTAGGACGAGTAGATTCTCACTGGCGAATGGAGTAGCAGTAATGGGCGTGTCATTGTCGGTTTTGAAGTCGAATTTTGGAGCCTCAGAACCCCTCAAGATGTATTTGTGCACGCTGCCGTCCTTGCTGGCAAACATGAGAGACTCTACTTGGCAATTTGACGTCCTGTGGATGATTAAATCCGAGAAAATGTTCGAGGATACGGCAAATTCCCACAATTTACGTCCACCCAACGTGTCCAGAGCTGTAAACTCGCCTTGCACGTCGGCTACAATGATTTGCTGGTTGTAGATAACAGGAGAGGAGAAAATTGGGTTGTTTAGTTGATGTTTCCAGTGAATTTTACCGGTCAGTTGGTTGACAGACAGGCACCAGCCATCGAGGAGAGTGAAAATCACGCTGCAAGTCTCGTCGTGGACTAGAGGCGTCGCTTTGGCACTTGCAGCTCGTCTCTTCCACAATAAATTGCCTGTCTGAGGGGATAATTTGTCGGTAATTATCATCTTAAAGTTGTAAAAAACTTTGAAATGTTACCTTCAACGTTAGGCAGTAGAGAAAGTGGTCGTACGAGCCGAAGAAAATTCTTTTTTTTGTGCTACACAAGACTGCCAGGCATTTTATCATGTTCCCAGTGTGGAAGGTCCATAAAATGGCGCCTGTCTGCAGATGAAGGCAGAAAATTGTGCCATTGTAACAACCCACGATCGCTTGGAAGTCGTCGAGCACGAGAATCGATGCCTCGATCCTGTCTGGCAATTGAATCTTCCAGAATGCGTTTGTATGCAGATCTACGGTGCAAATAATGCCGGAATGAGATCCTACCGTGGCGAATATCTGTCCGTTGGAGTATGAAAAAATTGTTGGAGCTGCGTCAACACATTTTTCAAGGTTGTGCGTAGATATTTCTTGCAGAAAATGGTTAAATTCATGTGATAATGAGCTGGAATTATGATTTTCCATTAATTCTTCGTTAGATATTGTTGTTTTTCCCTTACATTTTTGCCATAAACATGAATACTGTACTTGAATTGCAGTTTTACTTGGCTGCCATTTTGTAAAACTGCTAAAATGACCATCCTTGGAATTTACATCCTCCAAGCTGTACTCATGAGAGTTATGTTGAGTAATATAACGACAACAGGCTTCGAGAGTAGAATTTTCCAAGAACATGCCAATTAAATGGGAAAAACTCGTACCCGTATCGATTCTCAGCTTGTTGGATATCTCAATAGCCATAAAAGACGTTCCTCCGGCGTCAAGAAACCCAAGTTGATCACTCACAGGCAAATGACTCTTCCATATTTGTCGCAAAGTTCCTTCAGTGTTGTTTAATGATAATGATTGTTGTCGAAAATTCTTCAAGAATTCACGACAAATCTTTCCATGATGTGTTAATTCAAATTTCTCTAATAAATAAATATTATCTGGCTGCAAAATGGCGGGAAGTTGTTGAACATGAGCCCAAAATTCGTCAATTAATTTTTTGGCTTCAATTTCTTGCATTTTTGATGCTGTAAAAAATACATCAAGTGTTGATAATTGTTGAGACCATAAAACTTCAATGTTTTGAACAAAAGGTAAAGTTTGACAGTAATATTTGAGGTTATTAATACAAACTTTACTGCCAAATCTTTTTATACAACTGTCTTGTCGTCCGTGAAAATAAATTTCTCCAGTTTTCCCATTTAATCGTACAATATCTCCAGTATTTCGAAAAACTGGAGGTTTTAAATTACCAAATTTTTCATGGCCAATCTCACAAATTCTCGTGTTGCTTCCAATAAATAAAATCCCCTCGCCATCATCAACAATCTCGTTGTCATAATTTTTCACCTGGAAAAACGTATCTTGCAGTAGTTTTCCCAGGTTTTCGTGAGTATCTTCAACCCCTGGGAGGATTTGATTGATGCTAGTCCAGCAGGAGACTTCCGTGATGCCATAAATATTGAATATGAGAGTGGAATTCTTTGGGTGTCGGATTCTGCCAAGAATCTCCGCGCTGGGAAACGATTCTCCGCCCAGGAGAAGCACACGAAGTTGACTTTTCTCGGCTAATAGGCTAGTTTGGAGGCAGGACCAACGATTGAGCAGCAATGATGGCGTAGTTGAGATTAATGTTACCTGATTTTTCACCAGCGACATGAGCAGCTTGTCAGGGTGGTTTTTCAGCTCGTCGGAGACGGTAAATAGTGTCCCGCCTGAGGTCAAGCTCAGGAATATTTCGACAATGCTTGGATCGAAGGATAACGGAGTCAACTGGACCACTCTATCCCTGTTGGAGAGCTCGAAGGTCTTACTGAGCGCCGTAATGTTCGGTAGAATGCAGGCATGAGTGACTTTCACTGCAACGGGCTGTCCAGTCGATCCAGAAGTCGTTACAGCGTATGCAAACTCGTTTTTTGAAGCTTCTGCAGTTTCATCAACAGTAGATGCCTCTCTTTTACGCATTAAATAAAGCTCTTGTTCGTGTACAGTGATTTTCTCGACCAATTTGTCGCCCTCGCTGCCACTGAATGTGTACCTGAGCTCGAGAAAATCTTGCAGCCACTCCGACCTTTTTTCGAGGTACACAAAAGCTCGTCCTGATGAAATAATCCTAAAAAAAAAGATTTTTAAACATTTACTGATACTCAAGTTAATATTTTAATCATATTCTCATGTTCTAACCCCAGAATTACTGCTGGAATGCAGAAAATGGGAATATCGGATGTTATGCCGATGAATTTTGATCGTCCCAAACAATTTAACAACTTCTCAATGGCTTTAAAATTTTCATAAAGTTGTAAATAAGTAATAGAAATTAAATTTGATCCTGAATAATCATATTCTATTGCAATTTGCTCGAGATTTGTCCAGTTACATACTCGAAGTAAGTGGCTTGAAGGCAAATCGTTGAATTCTGTAATAAATAAATTATTAAATTACTGTCACAGAGTAAAATGTCCATAGAAAAAAAACTTGTTTACCCTTTAATTACCTGTGAAATCCGTGATAAGTGACATTGCAACCGGATTTCAGGACATTGCCAAACATCAGATGATATATTTTGAGGTTAGATTGTCGGAAACGCGGATAACACATAAAATCTCATTGTAATTAATGATAAAATCGATGTTTTATGACATGAAACAAAAATTTTTATTGAATGCTCAAGCTCTATCTTTGTGACTTACAAATAATTTAATTCGCGTTAGGAGAAAAATGAAAAATAATGATAAATCAAGAGCTCGATGATACTGGTAATTATCAGCATAGTAACCTGATAAGAATAACTTATAAATATATAGTTTGCAAGAATATTTGTCTGAGTGAAATGAAAAAAAAAAAAAAAAAAGTTATCAAGGAATAATTAACCTATTTCTCCTCGCACCACTCATTTTCCTTGCGAACTTGTTCCTCCTCGGAGGCTGAAAAATCGTTTTTAATGTTAAACGTTTTTCTGATTTCCTCCGGAGTTTTGCCCTTGATCATATTAGCAACAGTCTTGCATGTAACATCCAACAGTCCTTTGATATCGAGGTAATTAGCAGCCAAAATTAGTTCAAAAAGCGAGCCCTGATCGACCTGTACAAAAAAACGAAGAAAAATAAATTAATTCCGATGTTTTTAGGTTAAGTTTGCTTTAAATATTACCTTTAGGAAGTCGGCATCCCAAGAACTGATGTCGTCTGTCCTCTTTTCTTTGTTATCGTCATCCTCTGGGGGTGTGGGATCATCTTTGTGATAAGTTGCCCACTGGATAACTTTTCGCAAAATGGCCGAATTAACGTTGGGCAAAGGGACTTCCTCTTCTTCCTCATCAATGCCCAAATCCTCCAACATGGTCTTGATAGTCACCGAGCATTTGGCGATCTCAACATCCACAATGAAGACTTCTTGATCGGAACTAGTCAGTTTAATATTCGGCATCTGGAAATTCATTTTTTTCATAGTTTAGTATTAAAATGCAACCACGCGGTCACTATGATTTATTAGAGCTGAATTTTTCTACAACGTGGTTTGCAACGTAAAACAAAAAAAAACCTTACATTAAACGTAGTATGATGCAATCTGACGGAAATGCAGTTTAATATTAATCTATGCAATTTTTTTTTCGATTTTTTTAGATAATTAATATGAAAATGCAGTCACGCGGTTACTAGAGCTTACTAGAGATTAGTTTTTCTACACATAGAGAGGTGAAACAAAAGAAACGTGCGTAAAACGTATTATGACGCAAGGTGACAAAATTCGCTAAAAATTATTGAAATACATACCTTGACTTTGTGTAGTGATTAAATATTCTCCGTTATCAAAATGAGATATGTGACTAGCACGAAGAAGCAGTGTCTTCAAAAACAAATGATGAAAATTGCAATGCACACTGCACAGAGCAAACGACAAACGACAACGAATAAATCCAATATGGCGAGCTGATGGCAGTTGAGTAGACACGATGGTAAAAATAAATGTGGTAAGAACTGACTGGCAGCGCCAAGTGCGGTGTATGCACTTACCGACCGAGCGCGCACTCGATATTATTTTGAATTTCAAACCTCAAAATGGCCGTTTACCTTTTTTTTTTCTTATACTTACAGCAGACATTTCAATCAATTGAAGGATGATTACATATTCTGGTCAAGTTTTGTCCTTTTTCTAGACAAAATTGAGGGTTTTCAGATTAAATTAATAATTGTTTCGTCAATAAACAGGGTCAAAGAGTGTAAATAAACGTGAGTAACGACGAAAATCCCTCACTTTTGTCCCTATCGTTGTATTATTCATCACAACAATTAGTTGGATACGAAAAAAACCCAACCTAAGCAATACAAACTTACTTATTTCATCAATAAAAAATAATCTAAGGTTTTTCTTCTAGCCCAGCGTGGGTGTGTATATGATCTCTTAAACTTTTTCACTGCGAACTTAAAAATTGTAATTTAATTACCGTCCTTGGAGAATAAAGTTGAGACGACTGTAACTCATAATTATGAGGATATTCCATAGAATTCTACGAGTACCATATGAGATTGTAGCCCATCAACTGGAGACCATTAAAAACAAGAGTTTCTAGCGTCGAGGAAAATGTCTACGCATGAAATTGTCTGTCTCGCCAAGACTGTAATATTACAATAAGTCGCGACAAATACATTTTACAATGCCAATATAATTTTTTCCTTCGATTTCACTCTGTACCTTTAATTGAAGATGTATAGCCAAAAATCTTTGAACAAGAGAATTTTATAGAATATTTTTTACTCTGGTCCACAGCCTTTTCAACGAATCGCCATTTTTTTCAGACATAGTTGCCACTTTTTTAACAAATTTGTATAAACGGCTCTGATTGGATGCTAAAATAGTGTCCTAACTTGACTGTAAAATAGTCATACTAAAACCTATTTATAAAATAAACGAAATTTTTTGTTCAAGGAACTGTACATATACGAAATTTGGCGAGCTACAACCAGTTAAACTATCAAACGAAAAAAAAAAAAATCATAACTCGTCGGTTATTTAATATCAATTGCACGCAATTAAAGATAACAATTATTTTTCTCTATACAGAAAGCCATTGATTTACTAATGCTTCAAATCAATTAACCAGACAAAAGCCAAATCGATAATAATAATTACTAAAAGTGCAATATTGCAGGTTACAAGAAATATTATACACACACGTGCAGTCGTTTATAACAATTGGGAAATTAATTATGCAATATAATTTGACAGTAATAATGATTGAATAGTACTCGAAATAAAATACCGAGGAATATTTTCAACATGTGGTCAATTAATAAATAATTTATTGACCGTATCATACCGTTTTCTTTATTACGCTCTACTTATCGAGTTTGTTGATGTCATCACGATCACTCGCGTTTCGTCGTGTGTTGCTTATTGTATACGCGTTAATATTCATGAATGAATTAATGAGCATTTATGTGTTGGCTAGTATATACAGATACATATAAGACTCTGTGTTGTAGTTTGATTGAATCTTTTTCACGCACAAGTAGGGAAAATATTCATCGATCTCCGAAAAATCTCTTGTCGTTGGCGCCAGCAAGTCTGGAGTCTGGACTCATCTCTTACCGACTCGTCTCAGAGAGCACAATGCTGAATTACGTATACACGCGCAAGCGCTTATTTTATATCTACGCATCATATACAATATATATTTTCTCTGCCCCGCGGAATTAATTAGTAATAACCCAGAGAAAAGGTTACAATTCATTCTACCAAAGATTTCATTATAATTAATACCATAACGTGTGTCGACGTTTTCAAGAATTCAGTTATTTTCTCTTTTTTTTTACCTGTTTTTTGCTATAAAAGATTTTAAAATCAAAGATAAATTATTTTTATACCAATTAAAATCATTATTTCCCATCAATTTACCCGAAAAATAAAAAAAAAAAAGTTTTCGAGTCGATAATGTAGACTGCAAATAATAAATGACATTGTTTGAAGTGATTGCCAGTTTATGAATTTTTTTTTTCCCTTCGCCGAGGAAATATATTTGATATATTTTCATTACTTAATAATCATGACCGCGGGAAGGGAGCATATACAAAAGTTGAAACGGAATGTGAGGACTGTCGACGCAATAAATTCGACTATTCATCACTGAGTAATTTTCCTAACCGACAGCTAACGAAAAAAAATGACCAATTGGCTAACTCAATACAAAATTAGATTCTCAACAAAAAATAATGTATAAAATGATGCGTTAAATCCACTAGTTTTCGAGTTATAACAACTTTAATACGAAAAAAAATGAGCAAGCAGTGATTTTCACCTTTAAAAAAGCATTATTATCAGTTTAAACCGATAAATCCTTTGGTGAGTACATGCAATATAGATTTTAGAAGGCTAAGTGCATGCTGTAAAATTCTGTAACTTTATCTATATACTCTCAAATAAGCTGCTGAACGATAAATGCAACAACAAACGAAAGAAAATCTTGGCAAAATGATACCTATGTACACTATGACCACTATATTTACTCGGAAAAATAGAGATGTAGAGCGAATTGGGGGAGGATCCTCGTCACAGATTTTCGCGTCTCTTTTCGAGTGGGTGGCTGCGTCCGCGTCGTCGTAGAAGAAGCACTGGTGCCCGTGACGGCGACAGTGATGGTATAAATACGCTGGTAGCACGGGTTTCAATCACCACTTGCTCTTTCAACGGTCTCAAGTCATTCCAAACTTCCAGTGACACCAAAAAAACACTTCCCTGAACCAACTATCAGCTTCTAATCCTCGGTTTCCCGCGAAAGTGTCCGCGTGAAAACTCGCTGACGTTGGATTAAGAAGTTTTTACAAGAAAAAAAGCAATATCCAACCAATTGGTAAGTTAATAATAATCAATAATAGTCTAAAAGTCGTTAAAAAAAATTGTTTTCTAATATTTTCTCATACCTTACTGTTTTTTTTTTTTTTTCTTTTCCGTAAAAAAATCGGCCATTTCCACGCGCGTCGATTGTTGTTGATAAATTCCCAAGATGAAATTTAATGATATTACTCGTGTGCAGAGGCGACAATGTGAGCAATATAAAATCTGCAATTGGCTTGTTATTTCCGGAAATGCAACGAGAGTCGCATTTTATTGGCCAGGATGCAATTCACCGCAGGATTATTATTTTCAAGTGGTCTCTTGAATTTTATGTGTTGAATACTTGCTCCAAAATCAATGACAATCTGTGGGAGATAAAATAGAAATTAGATTTAGGTATTGAATTAGTTGGCGGCGAGGATAGAAAAACCAGGACAAACTTATGCGGATAGAGTTTTTACGCGTTGCAGACATACAGACGCCGCACATATCCTCTATTTCATTCTATATACTGTCGTGATCGAGTGGTCTGTATATATTGCTGTATGAAGATAAATCTTTCAACACTCGGGATTTTTTTATTGTTTTATTTCTCGGACTTTTGCACTTTTCGCGTGCGCTCAATTAATATTATTTTTTATCACGTCGACGGGCGGTGATTTTGCTCGGTTTTTTTTTTGTGATGATAAAATCATTGCTGATAAATAGGAAAAGTTAAATTACAAGTTCATGACATTTTAGAGCGAATGAATTAAATCGAGAAATGCGATAATGGTATATATTAATGAGATATATATTGCAACCATAAAATTGGCCCGCGGCAATTAATCAATTAGTTAAAGAGCTTGAAAAGTTATTGAAATTTTGTTTATTTTATCTTTTTATAAAAAAATCTATCATAATGTCTTTTATATTTTTATGTTAGGCAATAATATGAATATTTAATAGAAGCAAACTGAGTAATTGAGGTTAGGAAATCGATATGTAATATGTTTACGTATAATATCAGTCGATGACAATAAAATTTTTATGACTTATTCGACAGATAATGCTTGAAAACTTTGAATTTATATGACTCTATACATTCATCCTACGCAACCTAGATGCATTATTCTCTGACTTTGTGAATTTTTCCCCTCTTTTTTACGGTCACTTCGGCGTGCGCGAGAATGATTGTTTTCTTGGCTCGAAGGGCAGAGACAATTTCCATTCTTAATATTTCTCAATATTAAGAATGGAAATTGTCGCCAAGCAAGATAATAAAAGACACACAGAGCACTCAGTAAAAGAAACATCTGTTGAGCGAAGCATGGATAAGAATATAAAAGACAGAATAGATATAAAACAAACAAACAAACAAACACTATTTTTACCTTGTTTTTTGGGCGACCATTATTAATTGTTGAACAGAAAAACAATATTTAATATTATCGCGTCTCCCACAAACTAAATACAGAATTATTAATTCAATATGACATTGAAAATAATAAATTAATTGATTAATTTGTTGCAGCAATGTATTTTCATCGAATTCTGATGATCTTCGCAATATTGGCCTGTTGGTCTTCAACACACAAAGTCAAATCTGCCCGACTTATCGACTGCGAGTATGTTTTAACATTTGAATTTTTTTTTTCGCGCCATTTATGATAAAAAAATTAGATTATTTATAAATATTTTAGAAAATATGTTTTTCATCCGCAATGCAGAGGATCACAAGCGAGAAAACGTGTAATGGATGATAATAATGATAAACCACGAGAATTATGCACCTGTCGGAGTTTTACACGTCATGGTCGTCGAGGATTATTAAAACATGAAAAAATATTAGAAGCTATGCTGGCAAATGTAAGTAATTTTCATCAAATAACTAATTTATCAAATTTTTCAAAAAAATTTTTTTAATTTATTTCGCCTATCGCCATATTTGTTTTTCCCCCATCTCGACTCCATTATGACGCCATTAATGGCGCGAAAACCGACAAGACTAAAAAAAAAAAAATTGATATTTCTCGACATATTTGATTAAGTATATTCAATGATTACAGGGAATTGACATCAACGCAATTTACGACGCATATTCCACAGCTTTGTCAAGTAAAAATAACGAGGACCAATCGAGGGACAGCCGGACAATCGATCAACGAACGAGATCGTCATCATCATCAGCGGACAGTGTGATTGACTTGACAAATTCGGATGTGGACATGGATTATTAAACAATGCAAAAAAAGAAGAAAAAAAAATACTAACAAAGGACTGACATGTGAAACTCGCAAATTTTTACGATTCATTCAGGCTCTGAACTCGATAAAAAATTCAATTCTATCTAACTGATAAAAAAAAAACAAAGAAAATTCGACCGTAGACAGTAAAAATTAGCAAAAGTTTTAACTACTTGTATATAAATTCTTTGAAACAACAATTTTGTCATTATTTTTCAATCACACTTGATGCCTGTTATAAAAATTAAACATTTTTTTCTGCTTTTCATTCTCAAGTCTATTTTGTATATCCAACTAATTTTCGGCTGGTATATAAAATAAAAATGCCCTCATGATACCTGAGTATTAATAAATCTTTGTCAATAAACAAAAAAAAACCCGATCATCGTAGGATTTTGGCGACAATCAATTAAAATTTTTCGTGCTCACACTGTAATTTGGCTTATTTCTCTCTGCCATGTTGTATCTATATATATATATATATATATATATATATATATATATATTGTAGTACATAATACCATTGTAAAATGTTTCATCATGAATTTATTTATGTCATGATTTTCAAACCGAGGCTGAATGTATGAAAATAAATCGCTATGCATATAGCACTTGAATTATTCATAACCACGCACTTTATAAATCATTTTTATCACTTGAATCCTTTGAAAAATCGATGAAATTATGTATAAATAATTTAAAATGTGATTTATTCACATTAAAAATTAATGTTTAAGAAACTACATTCATTTAATTAATAATATATCTATACTTATTTCTTTTTTATTTCGTTTGTTGCATTAGAAATACCTTTTTTTATGTCGTCCGCATATTTTCCGGCTAATTTTGTCAATTGAGCAGCAAATTCCTTTGGATCCGATGGTAATTTGTGTGTACCAGCCATAGATGATGTTCTTGTCAGTAAATACACGACAAATTGGGCAGCTCGACGAATTGGCCTCGAGTCTGCCAATTTTGCGACAACTTTTTCATTGTTTGCCAAATAGCGCATGAGAAATCGCAGCATTTTCAATAATTTTCTGATACAAGACAATATCTAAGAGTTTTAATCAAACTTTGGGCACATCAAAAGTGCACATATTCCGATATTTTAAAAGTAATTCACGTTTTAAACGCAATTGCTTTCGTAGAGTCTCTAATTTCTCAAGCTGCTCTTCCTTACTGTACTCAATTCCAGGTAGGCGTTTAATCTGCACAATTAAGACAAATTAATTAACATAAAAATACACTTGAAAAGAGTAAAAAAAACATTGTCATACCTGTGCCCTCGCTGAATCGAGCTTCTTCTGCAACTCTACGACTTTTTGACTAGTGTCCTGAGATTCTTTAGCCTTTTGTGTCGTGTCAAAAGGATCTTTTTCAATGCTATAATGAAAATAAATACTGTATTAGTAAGAATTCCTTTGAAATTGTCACTTGATTCAACTTGAAAGTGCATAACAGTGTGATAGAGTTAAAATTATAGGTTATGTTTGGATATGACAATGTACCTGCGAATAATTTCGTAAATTAACGGCAAAATTTCAATGTCCAAATCTTCCACAGTAAATTGATTGCGTTTTGACGGCTGGTCTGGTGTTTCAACCACTTCCATCGTCGAAATATTAACGCATAGCTGAATTTGATTTCCGGCTTACGATAACCAGTTGCACTGTTCGCTACCCTTTTAGATTACGTCAGTGGGCAAGAAAGAGAAGGAACGTGTGTCGCGGTGGCGGCGAGCAGTGCGAGCACTTTATATTTTGACGGTGGGACGTTATTTACACACACAACTTCACAATTTCTGTCGTGACTCTAGTCTCAATAATGCAGTGCAGTGTGTGCGATATTTAAATTGGATTCGTATAAAATAATACACACAAGAATAATTCTCCTTTGATAGGAGTTACAAATTACATTGTATCTGGTAGAGATATTTCATTTATTGCAATCCTGCCGATTAATTAGCCGCCTACTGTCAACAAAGCCACAATGTTTCACGTGAAATCGCGTGTACTGGCAAGCTAACCTTTTTTCTCAGTGTCAATCGTGTTACAAATGTCTCAAAAATCCAAACAAATGTCAAGTTCCAACACTTGAACATACGGAATTTGATTGTCAATCCACAATGGCTTCATCAGAGCCCGACAAATCCTGGGAACACCCCTGGACGACGGAAGAAATTCGTCAACACCAAAACAACTGGAGTCTCGCGGGTGATGTGGGCCTTTTGCGACACCTGCAGCAATTCTCCGAGGTACTACAGCTCAAGTTAACATTTAAAAACACCAAAAATTATTTGTCCCTATATTCTAACCTCGAAATTCACTCTAGAACCTGACAGAACGAGCTCAGAGGACGCAATCTGCATTGGACGACCTGAAAAACCAGTTGACAGAGGCGACAGTTCTTGTGGACAACGTAGCAAACGCTTCTCTGGCGTTGGCAAACACGCAATTCATCGAGAGCCGCGTCCACGAGGACGATCCAACGCTGTCGGTCGTCCCAGAGCCAACGGAAACGCCGTCAAAAGAGTCTAACGAGGCGGAAACAATCGCCAACATAACAGAGAGCATTCGGGCGGGTCTGAAAATCATGGAGGAGAAGTACGAGCGTGTGGAAGTGCTCGAAAGCGACAGCGAGGACGAGACAGAGGCCCTGGCACCAAGTTACATCCTAAAACCTCGCGATCGCTATCAAAATCGTCCACTACCGTTTGTCATCGGCTCCGAACGCTTCATGGTGTCAAGCCGGATCGGCCTGGAGTCCAGTAGCGAGTCCTCAGAGTCAGAGGAGGACAATTCCGAGGTGCAGGACTTGAATACCGGCCAGAAACCCACGCGTGATAGCTCCCCATCGTCGAGTGGGCCCTCCAGCGACTTCCCCGACGACACGGACGAGAGAAAACAATTTTTAAGCTCTCGCACGAGAAGTCGGGACACACTAAACTCCTCAGAAGAGGTTGTGACACCTGGGGGAATTCCTGCAGCGCCCCAGGAGCCGCCAATACGTGACAGCTTCGCGGAGGAGCTCGCAAAGCGACTTGGGAGCGTTTTGCCGTCGGCTAAACCACCTGTGGACATGGATTCCTCGATTAATCGGGTGGAAGATGACATTTTCCCTCCGCAGGATCGGCCTGAAGCTCCCAAAGCTTCTGGTCGCGATCTCTTCAGCTCACCTGGCCTTTTTGACGAGGATCTGGGGAAGAATTTGTGGCGGGACGAGGTTTATCGTAAACCACCGCAGAATATTGTTCCTCCGAGTGTAGATGTGCCGCCGCCACTTGGCGCCGAGGAGGACAAACCTCGCACGGCGATTGATGACCTGTTTGGCGATGATTCCGAGGATTCGGACGATATTTTCGCGCCGAAAAGCAGCAGTAAGACGTCACACGCTGGTAAAAATGATGAGAAAATCATTTTCGGCAGTCATCTCGATGTGAATCGCGTTGGAGATGATACTATGGCGACTAGCACTCCCGAGACGGGCAGTGGAGGTGGCTTTTTTGGTGATGATGATGATGATAGGCTGTTTGCGAGTGCTGAAAGTGGAAAATCGAATGCTCGAGCATCCAGGGTGAGTCGAATTGGGTTTTTTTCAAGGTTTTGATGGATGGAATTTTGATTATCAATTTTTTTCCAGCGTCCACCAGGTGCTTTAGTCAGTCAGGCGGATCTTCTGTCGTCTGCGCTCGGTAGCAGGCTCTTCCAAGTGCGCCAAGTGTCCCAGGACGACTCTGAGGATGATGAGAGTAACCCCGTGCGCTTGAGTAATACGAGCCATTCGGTTACGGGGAATCGTTTTGGGGCGGAAATTAGTGGCAGCAGTGGTATTGATGAGCAGCAGAGCAGTATCAATAGCTTGAGAAGCCCCAATGTTGCGAATTGGTGAGTGTTGATTGTTAAAATTCAACTGGCTGATGTTTCTCGAGGCTGTAATTGCTCAATAAGAGTCGAAAGATTGTACTCGCGTTTGCTCACGTGGTATTTATTCGGTCTTTGTCGCACTTATGGGGTTTGAAGCATGATGTTGGAGTGGAAACTGAGATTAGTCATCGACGAGCAGATTACGCAGTGATATAAGCGGCCCCGAGGCACTGCGAGCTCGCTTCAGTTGGTGATACGTCTTTGCTACGCGTGTTTCATACTAGTTAAGAGCTGTGTTTATTCGAAAATGTCTGCCTCACGATTATTTGTGGTGAGCCAATAGATAATGTTTTGTGTTGAATATATATTTGACTAAGAAAAGATTTGTGAAGTGGTTGAATTGATTTGTTTGTAAATATCTCGAAAATTAAGATAGTTTAGGGATTTTTTCACAAAATCTTTTTTGTTGTCCTTGAAATTGTCTACAAAAATGGTCCTAAGTAAAAATGACGTAATGTTTATAATGTTTATAATTATCGAGCTATTTCCAAAAAAAAAAAATCGTGGTATATTTTACAACGTTGAAAAAAATATTTTACAGAGTGAGATTTATTTGAAAATATCTCGTAAACTATCAATTTTACAGGATTTTTTTACGAATTCTTTTTTGTTGTTCTTGAAATTTTCTACAAAAAAGGTTCTGTGCAAAAATGACGTAATTCATAATATTATCCAGATATTTGCCAAAGAAATTGACACTGCTGTAGTTTTTCTTTCGTTAGATCTCAAAGGGGAAAAAAATATGAGCAGACTGGACAAAGCGATATTTGATTCTGTAATATAAAAGGTTTATTCTGCTGAGTATGGGAGATTAGTATACTCTATGGTATTATCTTGGAGTGATATGGCTGAATTGAATTTTTGTTTATTTGCGCGTGTTGGGACAAGCACGTAGCTGTGTCATTTCCATTTATAAATATAGGTGAATCCTCTTTGTGTACGGAGATCCGTGACAAGGTGAAAGCTTGCTGGAAATAATCATAATACACAGCATCAAGTTAGCCATGACCAATCAACGATACAGTGCTATTATAGTTGCGACGCGGGACTATTCGAATGCGTGGCGATCGCCCGCATGACTCATTCGTTGTTTTATTCCGTTATCGCGTCACATAGATCTTCGAATTAAATCAGAGAGAAAGAGAATGTCGTGCAGAATCATAAAAATAATCTTTTTTATTTGCCTTAACCGCAATTTTATCCATCAAAACCCAAGACATGACATCTAGTCGACAAAAAAAAAAAATCTACATTTTTATCTCTCGTACAAATAGTTAAATATCTCAAAAACCAACGGTTTTATTGCATTTTTGGTAGAAACCTTTTTTGTAGTCCTTGAAATTCTCTACAATTATGGTTCAGATGAAAAATGATCTACCTCTCATATTTGTGCAGATATTTCAAGTGAAAAATCATCTCGTGTAGTCGAGTAAGAAAAAGTTTTTAATTTTTTACATATGACTGAATATCTCAGTTGTTGTTGATTTTATCGAATTTTCGACAGAAATCTTTTTTATAGCTCTTGAAATTCTCTATAAGAAATGTTCTGGCTGAAAATTATGTAGCTTTAATATTTATAGAGATATTTCAAGTGGAAAATGATCCTTCGTAATGAAAAAAAAATTGACGTCATAGTTTAAGTGGCAAACATATGCCGTTAGTTTTTTTGCTCTTGAAATTGATAGGGAAAATTTACCGCAAACTTATTTCTGTCTTCTAGGACGCCGGAAATGGAATCAACGCGCCTGGCATCCGAAGAGCTGTATCGCGAGCGAGTGACGAGCGATAGTCTGTTGAATCCCAAGCTGTTGCATCGAGAAAATCAATCAACTATTAATTCTTCTGTGGATACATCGACTTCCCAACGGCAAGTCAACATCCAGGACTCAGTGAACGTTCCTGATACGGCAGAGAGCGACTTGTTCGACGCGGACGACGTCTTCAGCCCGCCTCCACTGCCGAAAAACAACTCCAAGTCCAAGTCCAAGCGTAATTCGCTGTTTGACGACTCGGACTCGGGCGACGAGCTATTTTCGAACACAAGTTCGGGCTCTCGCTCGCAAAAGAGCTCAGAGTTGGCTGCACAGTTGCCGGAAAAGCTCAAGAGATCAAACAACGAAAATCGTGCGCTGTTCGACGACATTTTCTCGGAAAACGACGTGCCTGACGTCGATATTTTCGGGTCTCCGCCGCCTTTAAAGCCGAGTAAACCGTCCGTAAAGGCGGAAACGTCATCTAAACCCGCGGGAACATCTTTCGAGAGGTCATCAGTCCCCGCTTTTCCTCCAGAAGCCGAAAAATCTCTGGAAAAAGCCACTAAAATTCCTAGTATCTTTGACAGCGACGACGACGACGATTTATTCGGCTCGAAACATCACGTCTCAAGTGTTTTTGACGTTGACGACGTGGATGACCTTTTCCCAAACTTGGACAGAGTAACGACAAAAAAAGACGGGTCACAGGCCGAAAGTTCAGTGAAATCCGAGGAGAAAATTGAAAATACTCAGGAAAAATTGGAGAAAAATTTCGAAACTACGAATAATAAATTATTTGATGATAGTGACGGTGATGAGGATTTATTTAGTCCGAATTTCCCGCGGAAAATGGAGGCTTTAAGTGTGGAAAAGCCGAAAATTGAAGAAATTCTCGGTGAAGATTTAATTAACAACAAAAAAAATGTTCAGACAGATGAATTTGTGACTGATGGAGTTGCTGGATCGAAGGAAAATTCTGGAAAACTCAAGAGTGAAGATTTTTCGGAAAAATCGAGAAAAGAACCGCCGAAAAGCCTGAAAATACGTCTGCCAATAGTTGATTCTAGTGATGAAGTTAATCCAGCTCCGCGCCGAGCAGTTTCCGGAAAAATTAAGGGTCTCATGGGGAAAATTGGTGATTTGAAAATTCTCTCGCCCACTGAAACTCCCTTACTTTGGCGCAAGACTGGGGATAAAGGGGATAGTGAAGATAATACTCCGGATCGCGACAGTGAGGATGGTAGCTCAATCAGTATTCCTAGTTCCAAGTCCTCACCCGTTAAACAGAGTAAGTTAATTCATGAATTATATTCGTTTGCAGATTAATAGTACTCTCCTCTTGCAGTGCCTATACTATTTTTTCATCATGCCACGACCAAAAGTTCGATATTTATCTAAAAAAAAAAATATATATATATCTATATTTATTTATTTATTATTTTAAGAAGCAAAAAAAAAGTTGATGATTTTTTTTTTAAAGATTTAAAGTCAATTTTAAAAAATTCGGATTTTAAAAAGCCCAAAAAAAAAAAATGATCAACTAGAAAAAAGACAATTTTCAAAGTTTTTTCGTTTTAATTTTGACGTTAAAAACAATATTATTATTTAAATTTTGTTTAAATGCAATTTTCAACAGCAATTATTAATTATAAAGAACATTATATAGAATCAAATTTTTATAAAGACAAATATTAATTCGAGCTTATTGAAATTAAAAGGAATAAAAAAAGAAAAGAAAATTATATACAATAGGCAGGACGAAAGTTTAAACAAAAAATGCCTAATCTCAAGTGTCATTAATTGCTAGTGATGAAATGTGGCGCTTTCTTCCAAGAAAAAAAGAGAAGAAAATCAAAGTTTCGGCCTCGACATGATGAAAAAAATTGAAAATAAATTGTTTAATGACACGAAATAACAAAAAAATACTCTATTCAATAAAGCGTCAGGTATTTACGTGGTTATTTGTTATTTACAGGGGATGAACCGCTGCTAACAGAGCCTCCGCCATTGCCACCAATCGAAACAGAGACAGCAGTGAGTTTTGATGAGCCAGCGCAAGCCGAAACACTCGCAACAGCATCAAAAGTGAGTAGCCATTCCTTAAACACACAAAAAATGAGATAAAAAACTAGTTTTTCAAATATATTTAATCAATTTCTTCACAGAGTCGAGCAAGAATCCCGACAAAACGGCGCCCGCAGAGTCGACACGCGCGTAAATCCGCCCTGCGAGTCAGTGGCATCGATTTTGACCACGTGGACACGGCAGAAGCGCCGGAAAATACCTCAATACCCTCTGACGATCTCCAGCCATCATCCAAGCTCAATTTAAACTCAGAGGATCGCTCAGACTTGAGTTTGGGTCGAGAAAACTCGACAAGCACCGCGAAAAATACTCTCCTCTCGCCATCGACGGATGAGGACGACATATTCGATGTGCCTCCCGACCTTCCGGAAGACTCGGACGGTATTTTTAGTCGTGCGCCGATTCTCTCGCCTGAGCCGGTGCGGAAAATCCCGGAAAAATCCGTGCCCACGCCGGAAAAACCAATTGAAACGACGCTAGATCCACTTCAAGATCATACTCACGACTCTCTCCGCGATCCGAGCCAACTTTTCGCCTTTGTGACGAAAACTCCGTCACCAGAGAAGGGCCGAGGGCTGCTTTTCAACGAGGACGACAGTCTGTTTTCCGCCGGAGCGGAAAAACCACCGCCAATCGTTAAAAAATCATCTCCCGACATTTTCACCGATGATGTGAGTACGGATTTGTTTTCTGGAGCACTTGTCAGGCCCATCAGACCCCCCAAGGCCGCGAGGGACAGTCTTTTTGACGACAGCGATCCAGAGGACCCGGGGGACGATCTTTTCGGCTCGGTTTCGAGTAAATTCGAACACTCAGACGCCGAGGGTGTGGATTTAAAGGCTCACGAGGGTGCTGATGATGATGAGGAGGATTTATTTTTTGATGCCAGTGAAAAACCACCATCGGAGAGTGCTAGAGATGATTTTTCGTCCGCGGTTAAATTGGAAAAATCGTTGGATGATGGAATTTTTGGTGATGATGATGATAATGATGATTTTTCACGGCGAAAAATTAGATCCAGTGCAGCGGGTGGATTATTTTTTAAAATGGACAATGAAGCAGAAGATATTTTTGGGAAAAAAGTAGATAATGTTGTGCCAGAAGTTAAAGTTAAAAAATCCGTTTTGAGAGATTTGAAAAAAACTGCTGAAGAAATCAAAGAAGATCCGCTAAGTATGCTTGGCGATGATTAAACCACACCGGACTAATATTTTTTCAAGAGTTTAAAGAGAATATTTCCACATATAAGTATGCCATTTTGAAGTATATATTTATGAAGGTATAAAACTTTTTATTGATATAAGAATTTATTTTGTTGGAAGTTTTTTTTTTGTTAGAAAACTTTGTCTTTTGGGTACGAGCCGTGTGCCATGTATAATTTTTGAGGTTATATAAATCTAGTAGAGATTTTTGCGTTTTGATGCAATAAAGTTGAGCATTTAATATAAAATGGCATTGAAAACGTAGTTTTTTTTGTTACAGTGATGGCTTTTAGAGAATTCTTGAGATTTTTTTCGATTTGTTTGATTTATTTTTTCGAATGCCTTTTTGGCAAGCTCCCCGGTATGCGACTCGTTGATTTTGGCTCAAAAAATTTCTTGATAATATTTTTTCTTCACGCCCGGTTTTTTTTTAGATTTTTAGGTTTTCCACTGAAAATATGCGGAAATTGACTATAAGTTATGAAAAATTTTTTATCGAGAACTAAATTCTCTGCAAAAAATGTTGAATCAATTTTTTTTGTATCTCGCTTGATTTCCGAGATATATCGAAAAAAACGATGGTTTCAAATTTTCATTAATATTCGAAAATCTGAAATTCTGAATGACTGAGACGCCAACCCCGAACAAAGATTTAGGTCTTTCTTACATAAAGAATATAGATTATTAGTCTTTTATAAAATTCCATATGTTGCAGTGATATTGTTGTTGAAGCCCGTGAAAATGAAATTTTTCAGATGTTTCCGGGTATGAATAAAGACAAAAAACATTTACATAAAAATCATTGCGACTTTGTCGTTTAATAAATACAGTAGTCATCCAAGGGTGAAAGCGTATTTGACCTCTGTGAATTCATTAGTGCTGCAAATATAAGACGACGATGTTGATGACGTGCGTATAGACGATTTGACCGCCGGAAGTAACGAAAATCAAACTATTAGGCTTTATAGGTTATTGACCCTAGTTGCACCTAACTTATTTTAATTGTAATAAAAATGCCCATGAATTTCCATCGAGGTGATGAACTGTTTGCTTGATATTCAATTGAGCCAATATTTATGCGTAAATTCACTAATACTTTTTGTGTGCTGAATTATATTTAAAATTCTCCTTGGTAATTTTATTTGTCAACTTGACCTTCAACTTCCACCAACTGATTAACGTTCAGTCGATTGTCCGGAATCAGTTCGCAATTGTTCGTCAACCAAGTCACCTCGGTGGCTCTTCATTGAATTAAAAAATTTTTTCCTAGTTTATTTTATTTTTTAAATAATTGTTTTAACACTTCAATAGTTATCGGGGATATATTTTTAAGGGGTGCACGTTGAATTTATTTGGAAAATATCAATTTTGGTTTTTACAAGTTGGTAAACGTGTTGCCATGATGGAAAAAAATGAGTTGACGGTTTGTAAAGATGCAAATCGCAGTGAAATTGCGGATTTTTTTGCTGGATGCAATGTTTTGGTAACTGGAGGATCGGGTTTTGTTGGTAAACTTTTGGTGGAAAAATTATTAAGGTAAGTTTTTATTTTTTAACAATGATGGAAAATTTTTTTGAGGTTAGAATTAAAATTTGTATTTCATATTGGTATGAATATTTTGTCGTGTTTTCGATGGATAGAATTTGTAAGTCAGGGAAATCGCATTGTATAATTCATTATTCAATTTTAATGTTTATGGATAGATGTCATTTTGTGGCACCGGAAGTCGGTGACTGTTCCGCAGATTGAACGTCATATAAACTAATGTTTGATAAACAATCTTATTTTTTTCGATATTATGTTTTTTTTTTTTTTTTCTTTTTTAGATCTTGCTCTGAAGTTAAGAAAATTTATCTCATTATGCGAGGCAAAAAGGGCAAATCGGTGGAGGAACGTTACAACGAGTATTTTGAGGATGCGGTAAGTTTGGATTTGATTAATTCAATGATTTTTGCTTGAAAAATTGATGCAAAAAATTTTTTTTTTTCGCCATAAAACTAAAAAAGATGCAATATTTCAAGGAAAATTGTCAGTCGCACTTTTTCCCAAATATCTAATAAACTATAAGATTTGGAAAATTTTTAGATAGAACCTTTTTTATAAAAAATTTTAAGGACTATCCAAAAGGTTCTTTCTTAAAATTTCGTAACTCGCTTGGTTTTTGAGATATTTTTGATTAAAGAAAATTCGTCACATTAAAATTTTTTTTTTAGAATAAAAAATTTTTGGATTAGTTGGATATCTTGGAAACTATTGGTCTAGCAAAATTTTCATGTTAGACTTTTTTTTAGCTCTTAAAATTGGCTACAAAAAAGATCCTTAGCAAAATTTACGTTGGTCTACTCGTTTTCGAGATATCACTGATGAAAATTTTTTTTTTCCAGATATACGATAGACTAAAGTCTGAACAGCCGGATTTTGCGAGTAAAATTGTAGTTATTGAGGGTGGACTGGACGCAAGTGGATTGGCATTGTCTCCAGAGAGCCGAACGATGATTTTAGACTCACACGTGGTGTTTCACGGTGCTGCCACGGTACGATTTGACGATAAACTGCGTTTTGCCGTAAATATTAATGTTCGTGGTACGAAAGAAGTACTTTTATTAGCTCGAGAAATGCGCAATCTCAAGGTACAATTTTTTAGTGACAATTTTTATGTCATAAAATTCGCTATTTTTAACTAATTGTGGAAAAAAAAATTTTTTTTTTCCTCGTTGAAGGCGCTCGTTCACATTGGAACAGCGTTTTCAATGTGTGTCGATAAATTCATTGATGAAGTATTCTACAAGCCTCCTATCGATAGCGATGACCTTTTGACACTACTGGATATCTTGGATGACAACTCGTTGGAGCAAGTCACACCTGCGTAAGTGTTTTCAATTCGAATCATCATTAATAAAATGTTATATGCTGATTGCCTCTTTGTTGTAAACAAGGAAAGTAGATTGAAATTCAAATTTCTTTTTTTTACGTCAATTTAAATTTCTAACATTTTTTTTAATCAATATTTTAAAAATTCTTTTGTCAGAATTAAAAAAAATATTGTGCATTAAAATTTTTTAGAAATGTTAAAAATTTTCAAAAATATTGTATATATTGTGTGGCAAGTGTTCAAAGACGAAATTTTTTCGTCAGCGAGTATATATAAACTATAGTTTTAAAAAATGAAGATTTTTTTTATATATCGTGTCATTAGACAAATTTAAATTTTCGAAAAATGAAAAAAAATCCAATTTTTGAATAGAAAAATTACTTCCATTTCGGCTGCCGAATGGCATTTTTTCACTTTGGTGCCGTCATTGAGTGGCGTAATTTTTTAACAACTGACATTATACCGTCTAAAGAGTCCGCAGGATCCGTGAAAAAATCGGGCTTTTTTCGCACTAGTGAAAAAAAGACGCACTTTAGACACGAATGTCAGTATAGTGTAAAAATCGGTAACCTTATGGCTCACACGTGAAAAAAAAAAAACAAGCTTTACAGGCATGTGTTGCAAAGAAAATTTAATCAATTTTTTTATATTTAAACAGTAGTGGATATTAATAAATTACTCCAAACAAAAAATAAATAGACTGCTGGGAAAGTGGCCAAATACCTATGCATTTACAAAAACACTGGCCGAGGACGTGGTAGCAAAGCACGGCAAAGACTTACCGGTATGTATCGTACGGCCGTCGATAATGGTGCCAACGGCATCGGAGCCCATAGCCGGTTGGATCAACAATCTGTACGGGGCGACAGGAGTGGTGGTGGGAGCAGGACTCGGAGTACTGCATACTCTTCACTGCGACAAAAATAACGTGGCTGACATCATTCCTGCGGATTACGTAATAAATAACCTCATAGCATCTGCGTGGGACATTGGAACAACGTAAGTATTTATTAAGGTTCTTCAGAAGAAAACCCGATTTGAAGAGAATTTTTATTCCAACTTCACACATCTTTATTTTTAAAAAAAGTCCTTCTTGCTTTTAGTTTTGGGGAAAATAAATTTTCAAATTTTAAGTTTTACACGTTTAGCCATACACTTGGCTGAAGAAAAAGAAAGAAAAATCTGTTAAATAAAAAAAAAATTCCCTTCGCATCGAATTTTCTTCTAAACAACCTCAAGTATCCACGGTATTTGGTGGTACACAAGCCGATAAAGGCTAGGTATATATGTGGAAAAATAGTTTTCAGCAGCAAAAGCAACTGAAGGAGCTTTCGGACGCTCAGGACCAGACCTCGGCTGAACCCGAGCCACTGCCGCCCATCTACAATAGCGTATCTTCATGTCAAAATCCTATCACGTGGGGCGAGTACATGCAACACAATGAAATCACCGGATTAGCCGTGCCCAGCTCTATGAATATATGGTGCTACTGGTTTAGACTGAACAGTAATCTCTGGATTCACACCATTTACACGTATTTGACTCATCTTTTGCCTGCTCTGATTGTTGACACGCTCGCTCGACTCACCGGACGCAAACCTGGGTGAGTATGATTTAATTAATTAATTAATTAATTAATATTGATTATTTTGTGTGTTAAAATGGTTTTTTTTTAGGCTCTTGAAGACCTATCAAAAAATTCATAAATTTAGCGGAGTAATTGCGTACTTTTGTACACAACAGTGGAAATTCCGTAATAATAATGTTGTAAAACTGTGGGATAAATTGTCGCCGCTGGATAAAAAAATATTTTACTTCAATATGACCCAGTGCGATTGGTCCGAGTACTTTTACTATCATATTCGAGGATTGCGAGTGTATTTGTTGAAAGATTCGTTGGATAATCTTGACGCTTCTCTGAAAAGATATTCTAGGTAAGTATTGCACGAATTACTTGAGTAATTATTAATTGAAATAACATTTTTTATTTCTCATTTTTTAGGCTAAAACTGGCACATTCCATTGTTCTTCCATTGGCGTCAGCGTTGTTACTTTGGTTGCTGTATTTTGTTGTTACAAGTCTATTTTTATTGTTGAAATTCATTATTTTCCGCTGAAAATTAGGATTTTTTCGGGGGAGAAAAATTTTTTTTTTCTTAGAAGTTGATAATTTTTTTCTGAATGATGTTTTTTAGTGCAACATTCATGTAATACTGACCTTTTAAGGTTGGTTATATAAAAAAAAAAAAAGGAATATTACAACCTCGATTGTTATTTGATTTTATTGCTGCTCGTTTTGCTGTTGTTGCTGCTGCTGCTGCTTCCTCGTCTTGTTTATCCTCTTTAGTGACGCGAGTGTCTTGGAAAAAAACAACATATTGTTTATTACTGTCCATTGTCGGGGGGACACCAAGCGTATGTCATGATACCGGAAGTATCTACTTTTACGTAGTTATGTTTGTGGTTTATATATTTTCGATGACCCTGAGGAAAATTATAATGCATGAAATTTTGTCGCGAAGTGTAGGTATTTGTGAGAAGACTGAGAATATAATTTACTTGAGTATAATGTATTTTTTTTTAGAGAGAGAGAAGAATCGCGATTTTTATCTGCAGGGAATCTCATCATTTGTTGCGAATTTCACCCTGATGACAGTTTGCAAATTTATAAAGTGTCTACTGCAATCTTTATTAAAATATAAAAAATTTTTTTCTCAATTCTTGGACTTGCAAAATGATAAATTGTACATATGCGGCACCTGCACAGCTTTTATCTATATATTTTCATCTTTGTACGACAACCGGTCCTGTTATACATGATAGTAAAAAAAAAACATGATAAATTTATAAAAAATTTAAAATGTTTTTGAGTTTTTTTTTATTGTTCAGTGTTTACTGTCTAAAATTAAAGATTAAAAACAAAAAATTAGATAACATAAACTTACCAAAAATCTAAGAAAATCAACATTTATCATTATTTTCAACTAATTATCAACAAAATGTTCGATATAAAAATTTTTTTACAACTGCAGTATTTTTTTTTTCAAAGTTACGCAACTTCAAAATTTATACATTTGTTTAAATTCCTTCATCAATGTGTAGATCAAAAATTAGGAAAAAACATCATCGAATTAAAAAAAAAATGTCAGGTAAGATAAGCTTACCAAAAATCCAACTGAACCAACATTTTTCATCATTTCCAATAAATTATACGATAAACGTATACTAAAAATCCGCGAAAATCAATATTTCCAAGTAATAGGAAAGTATTTTTTCAAAATCATATAACTTCAAAATTTAGAATTTTTTCAAAAAATGAATCTAATTTTTCCTCCTACCGGAGAAATGGGTTGAAGTAAGGTTATGTTTTCATGAAATAAAAAAATCTCAAATACAAAATTACGCGATGCGATTCATCAAAAACTATGGGCGAATATGGGAGTGTGTAAAGGTGAAGAAATAAGGCGCTTGAGAACCGAAAAATGCAAATAATATGGTTTTGCTCGCGCTCGCAGTCGGAGAGCAATAAAGTGGCGCTAGAAACGCACTGTGCGGCGACAGTGTGGAGAGGGAGAGGCGGATAAGCGCAGTCGTGTGGGCCGCGCGCGTATCGGAGCGAGTGGTGGAACGGACGGAGAGCCCGGCCGCTGACTCAGTTGGTGCGCCAGTGCACGCCCGGCTGCCGACACGAGTGGACGGTGTAACGTCCAAGTCATCGCACGGTCAAAAAACTACACAACTGCGGGCGGAGTGCGACGGTAAAAAAAATCGTGCGTGTCATTTTTTTTTTCTGTGATAATCGCAGACACGGTGTGACCGCGTCGGAGAATTTTCCCGTGAATTGTCGCGCCAAAGGTTGTTGCCATAGCAGCGCGTGGCGATCAGCTGATCGTCGGTCAAACAGAACAGTTTGGCAGAGAGAGAAAAGGAAAAAAGTGTCCAACAGCGGCCGACTCATGAGTCGCCGGCGATTTAAACGTGTTGGGCGCACGTGATTGCAAGTGATTGACCTCGGATTTATCAGTGGAGG
This sequence comes from Macrocentrus cingulum, assembly GCA_002156465.1. Classification (NCBI taxonomy): domain Eukaryota; kingdom Metazoa; phylum Arthropoda; class Insecta; order Hymenoptera; family Braconidae; genus Macrocentrus; species Macrocentrus cingulum. The sequence goes on along the minus strand of MVJL01009628.1, from coordinate 56,918 downwards.
GTGTTGTATTGACGACAGTTCATCGCTCGCATTTGTTTTTTCTCCCAACGCCGGAAATGCTGGTGTCATTGAGATTTTTTTTTCGGACAGCGTGAATCCAGTGATCGCCATTTGCAAACATTGTCGCGCCATTTGTTTCTCGTTCTAGAAACAATGTCAGTGACACGGCTATTTTTGATTCAGTGTTAGTATTTCCCGTGCTCGAATGCTCGAGTCCTGTGATAGTCGAGGTTGTTTATCGCTGTGTGATAGAACGCGTTCAGACGTGACAACCGTCCGTCGCTCGGATTACACCAAGGGGAAAGTGTAGAACATTTGTCGTCAGACCAACTTTTGTATACGGTGAGTAGTTTTTTTCTTGTTATTTAAGATTTGATTGTCGTAAATCGTGATTATGGTGTCATGTAGTGTGACGCGCGTTTTTTTTTTCTGGAAATATCTCGGAAACAGATAGGTTTATCAAATTTTTATATCTGACACTTTTTGTAGGGAATTTTAATTCCTTTAAAAAAGGTCCTTTGTAAAAATTCTCCTACTGCAGTAGTTTATCCGATATTCATGAAAATACGTGAAAATGACGCGTTTTTTTGAGGTTATCTTGGCGCACGAGCTTCTTTCGCTAATAACTCTGAAGCTCTGTGATTTATGGACTGTTCTGCTAAAGATCTTTTTCAAAGCTCGCTGCGAAGGCTTGAAAAAAAGGGATCTAGGGTAAATTTATCCAACTCTAATATTTCACTAGATATTCGCAGAAACACTGCTTCAAATTTCACGATTTTTGGCAGACAGTGAAGGATCTATTTGTTTGGTAATTAATCCTAAGATTCAACGAGTTAAAAATGTTATTTGAATCAGAAAAAATTATTGATTAACTTGATAATTTTTGAGATAAGTTCCAAACAAAAAAGTGACTTATTTTGAAGATTTTACAGGAAAAAAATTTTTATCGAGATGATTCTCGATATCTGAATTAATATTATGCATAAAATGTTTATCATACATTTTTTTATTTTCTTTTGCGAAAGCTTACTACATACTAAACACGTGCAGGATTATTGTCGCACAGTGTCCACTAGCGTATATCCAAGCGTAATCGATACGATAATAAATTATTAAATTGCCGGTAAAGTTGTCTTGGAGTTTTTAATTTGTTTCAACAACTTTGCGAAATAATTAACTAAAGTTTTATCAGTTATTTGCATAGTGTATGCCGTCAAAATTATGAAAAAAACATTTTTTTAACCAAACAAAAAAACGTAACCAATGGATTAAAAATTATATTTAAATGTCAGGGAATTTTTTAATGTCATTTATCTCATGATATCTCGGACAGGGAATATTTCTCTGATTTTTTTCTTCAATTTCGTATATCTACAGAAAATTTCGTGCACAGATTTTGTCGTGTCAGGTGAAGAAAAGGGTGGAATTTTTTTTTTCTTCGTGAAAATGCACTTGTACTATTGGGTATAGTCAGTTTTTTTTTATTCTCGACACAAAAGAAGGCGTGGTCAAATGAATTTTTTACACTCTTCAACGGACTGCGACGTCGCCATAAAATATATATACCTATCCTTTCGTGAATAATTTTGTGACGAGAAAGTTCGTACGTTCAATAAAATTTTATTAACTCCCCGTTTGGCCCTGTGAGCATTGACACACTGTGTGTGTTTCATTTTTTTTTATATATACTCTCATTCTCTATCATCGCACACATCGTAAAAATATATACGGACAAACAAAAAGTTAACCATCACGCGAGTGTCACTATTTTTTTTTCCATTTTCCAATTTATACAAGAATAACGCGCGACATACAGAATTTTTTATTCTAACCTTTTTTTGTAGCTCTCTAAATTCTCTATAAAAAGAAAAAAATTCAGCAATATTCTGATGTAAATCAATTTTTTTTTATGAAATATTGGAAAAAAGTGCAACGTAAAAATTCATACAAAATATATTTTCAGTCATTGCAAAAATGTTATTTTTTTAAATATCTCGAAAAATATTGAAAATACAATATTTTTACTCGGATTCTTTTTTGTAGCTCTTAAATTACTCTGCAAAAAAGCTTCTGTACAAAAATTCCGTAAATCAATTTTTTTATGAGATATTGTAGAAAAAAAGGGCGACTTGAAAATTTATAAAATAATATTTTCAGGTATTGCAGAAATTGTATTTTTCCAAATATCTCGAAAACTATTGAAAATACAAAAATTTTACTCGGAATCTATTTTCTAGCTCTTGAATTGCTCTACAAAAAAGGTTCTTAGTAAATATCCGCTATTTTAAATATTTTTCGAGATATTCGCCAAAAACATACGTCTTGTAAAACAATTGAGTATTCAAAACATTTTGAAATAATTATTAAAAATATTCTTTTGCTTTATTAATTAAATCAAATGAAAAAAAAACATTCTTCACACATGAGAGTACCTTTTTAGCGGGGCGGTGCATGACAAATGTACCTCCATCAGTCAGTGACAAGCTTCCTATCATCATTTAAATCCATTCCGTGATGCGCAACAGTCGATTGTTTTTTTCCAGTTTACTCATCTTTATGTGTCGTATGTAATAGCTGTATATTGGCATTTTCCCAAGGCGAATGAGCAGATATTTTTGACCACTTTGATCACTTTAAAATGTACCTTTGCCCGCGTAAAATGCCGGCATATGATTATCACTTATCAGTTATTAAACAGCGACGATTGAGGATTAATGCTTCCGGTCAATTACGCTCTCCATCATCATTTCGTTGGTCCGCCGGGCGTCGGGGCGAGGTGAAGAATGCCCGTGTACTACAGTTAGGGCGCAAGATTACGGCTACAAATCACTCGATCTTGCATCACGTTCGCCGCTGCTGCCCATCTCTCCTCGTTCTATATATGTAGCCCTACTACTCGTGATGTGTACGCGGACATGGAGAAAATTTTTTAGCCTGACGTTAAATTCATGCTATAAAAATAACCGTTGTGAATAGAAATGACGATTTTATGTCAAAATAAATTTTTTCCCTTGTCGGAAATATTTTTTTATTCCACAATTACACGGTGATGAATTGACTATTAGTCTGTCAATTTTTATTCGAAAAATTTTTCATTCCTTTTTAAGGAGATTATACCACTTTTTATAAAAATAGTTCAATTTTGAGCTTGAAAAATTTTTTAACATTTTTTAAAGATTTTTTTTGCCGTAAAAAAAAATTTTCCTCTGTTTTATGACCCTCAAAAACTTTTAAAAATAATTTTTTTTTATACTTAATCCGGTTTAAATTAATTTTCAAAATTTCGAAAAAAAAATCTTTCGGCAAGTTTTCTTATTGCAAAAAAATCTGACTTTTTTATCGGGTTTTTTGGGCATTATATCAAGTATAGAATGTTTTTATTAAAAAAAAAAATGTTTTCCTTCTTCTTTAAGCTCTGAAAAATCTTAGGATTTTTTTTTTTCCAAATTCAAATTACACATTTTTATTTTTCATATTTTTTCATCCTTTTTCAAAAAAATTACATAACTTCTTGTGACAATAGTTACATTTTAAGCTTAAAAAAATCCATTCGTTCACTGTATTTGAAAAAAAAAAAAAATTTTTTTTCGGAATTTATTAGAGTGAAAAATTTTTTTTACGACAAAAAAAATTTACTCCACATTTTTAAATTTGAGATTTTAGATTTTGTGCCGTACAAAATCTCTTCCTGTGTCTGACGACCCCTAAATAAAATCATAAAAACATTTTTTTTTTACTTTACCCGATTTGAATTAATTTTTGAAAATTTTGAAAAAATTTTTTTTTTCTAATTATTTGAACATTATATCAAAAGTATGAAATGGTTTGATTAAAAAAAATGTCTTCTTCCCTCCTCAAGCTCCAAATTTTTTTTTTTTGCAATTTTAAATGGAAACTCTGACGATAGGGAGGTTTTTGAGGGTTGACGTGGATTGAGGTGTATATACCAGTGCTATTAAGAAACGAAGCGATCGACCGTGAACTTGATTTGTCACTTGGATCGATGACTGCATCAATCCTCCCGCGATTATTCTCCGTGGCGCTCTTTATTCCCAACTAGCGACATGTTACCTGTCGGATTGAGTCAGTGACACGTTTAATGGGATTATTTATGCTTCCATAGGCGCTTAAATGGCCACTCGCCATATCATCACATCTACCTAACAGCCGGTGGCATAATTATGTCGACATGCGGCTCGCCCCGCGGGGGGAGAAAGACAGAGAAAGGAGACAACGCCTATGTAGTCGATATATATAGGCTTGAATCTTGTTTCTCCTCGAGCGTTTAATCGCGAGATGTATATCAATTATACTATGTATACCATCGATTCTCTCGCACACATTTATTCCACGCGGTAGCAATCGATTAGACGCATTACACGTCGCTTTTGCTCTTGCTACTGCTGCCCGTCGCAAAAAAAAAAAAAAATAAACGACTAAAAAATATATATATTGCAACTTGTCCGTCGCGACTTTATTGCTTAGCGCGCGTGCACTCGATTCAATAATGCGCACAATCGCAAAAAAATTCCAGAGACACTGTATTTTATATACTTTGTTTCTGGGAAAAATAAGAAATTCAATTTTTTTTTAAATTTTCTGATTATAAATAAATTCTAACACCTTTCAAATCTCATAGCATCCCTTAAAATGCGTTTTTGGGGGGGATTAAGTGAAAAAAAAAATTTTTTTTGCAATAAAAATCAAGTTTTTTGAGGTTTTTGACAAGTTCTTTTCGAAAAATTTTAAATATTTCGATTGTTTTTTGTAGAAGATACGATTTTAGATGAAAAACGTTTTTACGATTTTTAAAAAATATCTTTTAGTTTTGGAAATATTTAAAAAAAACGATTTTTTTTTTGTTTTTTGACTATCTTTGAGTAATTGTGAAATTTAAGAAAAAAAAATCTCGCCAAAATTAACTGAACTTATTTTATCAGTCCTTTCAAATGAATTTCTGATAAAAAAAAATTTTTTTGCCCAATAAAATACATTTATATCGCGAAATCAATAACTAAGGGAGTTTAACGATGTGGAAAAAAAATTGTAATAAATAAATCGTGTGTCTGATGAAAAAAAGTTTCGAATAAAAAAGATAGACAATTTAATAATAAACAAAAAATGTATCTATGTTTTTTCTCTTAAAATCAATTGTTTTCAATATACAAGCAATAATAATCCGTATATCATGATCAGAATGGTTAAAAAAATTATTCCCACTTAAAATTCCAGTCCAAGGAGATCAATTTTATTAAATAAAACATTTTTTTCATCATGATAAAGATATAAAAATTGAATTTATCCGATTTTTCTACTGTAGGCTTTTGAAATAAGATTTTTTATTGTCTAATTTATAATATCGAAAATTTTTTTTTTTCAGTAGGGTTTTTTTTTACGTTTGTAGGACTCGCTGTTTCAGGCTTGTGTGTATGTGCAGGGCCCCGGGGCGTTCCCGTATCGATCACAACAATGTCGCATGGCAATCGACTCGCGCAAATGCGGTCGACCATGCGGGTAACGTCACGAATTGAGTTCTCATCCGGCAATAAAATTTCTACACCTTACAACACACAGCCGTGTATGATAGGCCGCGTGTCGTCTGCGGAATTACGTGGCACTTTCCATGAAAAGGTCACGCGCCTATGCCGTGTGCATTTGATTTTTGTTTTTTTTTTTTTTTTTCATTCATTATATGCCACAGTCGATATATGTATAGTGGTCGTATAGCGCGATAGACATATATTTCACCGTTGCTGTGGGATTAAATCGCGGTCGTAAGGTTTCCAAATTCCTGAATATCAATATTATGTCGGGTGTGCTATTATATACTTTCTGATTTCAATTTAGTCGAATTTTTTTTTTGTCGCATTAAGGAGGTTGTTGCGGCAACTCGAAGTAAAGATATCCGACTGAAATTTACATATTTTCTGAACAACAATATTTGGAACCTGCATGCCAAATTTTAATGGATTTGACCGTCTAGTAACGCTAATACTGAGCGTTGAAATACCTCAATTTCCACTATATAGATATAAACCGCGTGAGAATTCTCAAAAATTCAGGCTTGAATATTTTCCAATCGGTACGGTGGATTAAGCCAACTATTAATGAAAAAATGTTCAGAATTTTATGTAGTTTTAGCAGCTAATTATTTGTTCCGATGTCTTTACTTTTGCATTCAACATGTAAATGGCCTATATCACACTATAGATCGCGCAACAACCTCCTTAAGATGAGCACTCTTGCCGATTTTTCAGGTATATACTTAGAATTTTTAAAGCCATACTCCTCTCGGCAAATTCTGGCCGCGACGCCTACGAAATATACGCGGCACGCCTTGCGACTCCTCGTAATTATGCCCGGCGGCCCGCGAGGATGCTTTATTAGGTGAAGAACGCGCCATTATTTTCTCACTGTGTGTCTTGTGAAATATTTCACAATTTTTTACGTTCATAATGCTTCGAATTATTTTTTGTTTGATGATTCTATTATCAAATTATCGAGTTAAAATTCTTTTTCACTAGAAATTTATTGGAAATTAATTAATATAATTTTTTTTTTTCTATTTATTCACAAGTTTTACATTTCACAATTTTATTAACAGTTGAATTTGTTATTTTTTGAAAATTTTATGCAAACAATTGTTTTCTGAATGGAATCTATTTTTAATCTTGTGTTGAAATGTAGAAAAAAAAATTTCTTTTGATTTTGACAAAAAAAAATATATATATATTTCAGAATGTTTTATCAGTCTCGATTGTTTTGTTGTTTTTTTCTTCCGTTTCAATATAGGTTTATTCGATAATTTGGAGATAGTTTGATATGTTGAGTGTTTTAGTAATTGGAAATTAGTGATGAGTGATTTTAAGCCAAAGGCACTTTATGTAATAATTAAGTAAGCGTGGTAAATACTTAATTTACGTAATTTAGAGATATATTAAAAAAAAAAATTTTTTTTTTTTCCTCTTCTTCCGATTGAATGTCTGAAATTTTTTCTTTATTACAAAATAGTTGACAATAATTAATTGTTGTAAAAAAATTTAAATTATTAACATGATGTGGCTAAAAAATATAGAAAAATAAAAAAAAAATATTTTTTTTTTAGGCTTTAAATCTATTAAAAAATTTACAAGTTCAAAATTTAATATAAAAATTTACAATATTGATGATAATGGTAATTTACATTGAAATAAATTTTTTTTTGTGTGAAAGCGGACATTTTCGGAATGAATATGATGTTGGATTTTTTTTTCATGAAAAAATTTGATTAAGTTGGAAAAAAATATTTTTTTAATTGTGACACAAGTATAATAGAAATATGGAAGAGTATATAGGAGACAGAAAAGTGGATGATAAATGGATTTATGCGCGTGAGGATATCGTTCTAGGATCTATCAATAACACTCTATTTTCGCGATTATCGATGATCGTGACGTGCTATCGATAGGGCAGCTGTGGAGGGTGACTTATCGATCGTGGCGATCGGCCGTGGGAGGCGCGAAGTGAGTCGCGGTGATAGCGGGGTGTGCGCGGGTATAATAAAGAAGCGCAGAATGATTAAGCTATTAATCAGGGCCAGGATAAACTCTACTGCATGCTTAGCACGCGACTACCGTGGCGGATTTGCGCCAGACAGCTCGGCCCACGTTGCCTCTGGCGTGCTCTGTATATCCACACTATGCCACTCTCGCACTAGGTATACATGTGCCCATCTCTCCTGTGTATTCTCATGTGCAGTCTATACTTTAATGCTGTCACGCGCGCGACACTTTCATGCACTACTGTCTCACAACACTCGAGTGACAACAGATCCCAATTTTTTCAAGAAACTCTGCCTAAAAAATTCAAATATCTTTAATAAAATTTTAAGTCAGAAAAAATTGAGTAAAAAAAATTTTTGATGAAAAATTTTTTTATTGATTAAAAAATTTTTCTTAAAAAATTAAAGAATCTTTAGAAATAAAATTTCAAGTTAAAAATTTTTCCTGAAAACAATTAAATAATAAAATTTTTTGGCGAAAAATGTTTTTTTTTTATTAATTAAAAAATTTTTATTATCATTTAATAATTTTAAAAATGGAAAAATTACCTAAAAATTGAAAAATCTTCAGGAATAAGTCAAAAAGTTTTTTGGCGAAAATTTTTTTTTTTGATTAGAAAAATTTAATTAAGTTTATTTTTTAAAATATTTAATAAAGTTTAAATAATAAAAAACTATGGTTATAGTACAATTGATCATTGGCAGTTGATAAAGAAGGCATTTTCGCACGTAACAATAGTTGGCTGATTGTAGGTGTCAATATATGTATTTTGATTTGTGATTTTTTTTTTTTATAGACTTGAGAATAGTTGTTATTATTGGATTTAATCTCATGATCAATATCCGCAACGTGTTATTTTTTTGTTGTTGTTGACGAAAGGCATTGCGTGTCGGATTGTGACATTGACTGATGGTAACAATGAAATCCAGGTGTATATGCTTGATGCCCTGATTTCATGCCGTCAAAAATGTACGTTATAAAGGAGGCGGTGAGCATGGGGCCAACGTGTAGTCGTTCATCGCGAGTGCAGAGATAAGGCTCTGAGCATCATGCCAAGCGCGTCGCGTCCACCACCAGTTTATATACTCTCGGCGAACCCGTTTTTTCGGTGTGTCACCTTGACTCTTCTCTGTGTCTTTCATATATAACATAAATATGCATTTCTCTCTGGGTGACAGTGAAAAAAAGAGGCGCGCGATTGTAACGGACACGCATCTTTTACGCGCCGCGCGCGCACCAAAATGTTTCTGAAAATTACAGTAATTCCAGCCAGATGACACTTGGCGAATAATAACTTGTGTGCGCTTGCCTTTTCCGAAAGTAAATCGCTGGATTAATATATTCTGACAGATAATAATATTTTATAGTGTCATATCACTTTTTAATCATTTTTATTTTGAAAATACCTGTCGCTTCGTGCGTTATAAACGCAGGTGAGAAAAAATTATATTTTATCTTTTTTTTTTTTGATTCCTGGGTATGAAAACAGTTTCTCTTAATTTTAAGAGAAAGCATGTTAATTTATTTTTATTATTATTCGTTTTTTTTTTCGTCTTTAGTTTAATTACATATTTTCAGATAAGGAGTGAGAGTTTCGGTTGATGATATTATTTGGAAGTTAATGAATATGTTTCCATTATTTTATTGCGTTTTAAAGAAGGTGAACATGTCAGTGTTGGCAGTAATTATTGTCAGTAAAAGACATAAATCTGTTTTATCGACTGATATCATTGGATTTCTTCATGAATTTTATGATTTTTTCAATGTTTTTTTTTTAACCGTGTTTAAAAATAAAAATTACCGATTTTCTTGTCGACAATGATTTAATTATCATTTTAGTTGATTTTTAAATTACTCGAAAGGCTAGAAATTACGTTTGAATTTGAAAAAAACCAGAGTGAATATTAGTAAAAAAAAATTACAGATTTTTTACCGACAGTCATTTTTTTTGCAGTTTTTGGATGGAATATTTCGTTATATCATCGTTGATGATGTTATTTGAGATTTTTAAGAAAGTCAATCCTAGAAGATGAAAAACTTCTTTATCGACCGAATATTTTTATAGTAAATTTTATAAAAAAACACTTTGATACACTAACGCCTTTATACTTTTATTTTTTAACAGAATAATTCATGTTTTGAAGATTTCAATCGGTAAGGGGCATTGCTCGGTCGGTAATTTTTTTAAAAATTCGGTTGCTGTGCAGCATTATATGTTGTATTAATTTTTATAGCTTATTGCCACATGTTAAAAACTTCTTTACCGACCGAACAATTTTTTTTTATTTTTGCTTAGTCGGTAATTTTTAGTTTTTTTGACTGTTTTGCATTGCAAAATAGCATGTGCATACAGTGTACTCGTTGAATAAAGTTTTGAAACCCTCGTCACCTACTTCTCGCCCCCTGCTGAACGTATATTATCCGCTTATTGTATTAGGCAGCCGGATGATTGCTTCCTAGGTCACAACAAAGTGCAATCTCCGGTTCGGTGGGTCGCGCAGTGGCATTACCGGCGAGCGATAACAATATTCTCTTTGGTTCAATGCGCCATTATTATTATACGGTCTGATATTGACGCAGGATGTTTAGTTGGGATCTTGTTTTCTTTTGGACGCGCGTGACGACGACGACGCTGTGACGGCCAGAATCAAGTGTGCGCTTGGCGGCTACGTGCGCGATAAGGAAAAAGCCTTGAGCGTGGCATTAATGTCGTATGAACTTACCGACGATGGGAAATACTTGCGGCGCCATATTTAGTGTTTCAACGGGCCTTCTTTGATTTCCACTGAGAAATCGATGGGAAACATTGCCATACAATTCCCGTTGTTTTGTAAAAATAAATGTAGATACAAAAAATGAAGAAAAAGTCGTTTTCACTTTGGTTTTTTGCATTTGTTGTTTGTCTATTATGTAGATATTTATCGGGCTAGAGGAAGCGACATTTCACACTCTCTATAAGTAAATGAAACAGTGCAAATTTTCTTGAAAATTATTTTCACTCTTCTGATGATCTTAAAAATCTAAAAAATTTTTTTATTGACTATTTTTACAGATGGAAAAATCAATTTATTGCTATTTTTTTATGATAAAAAATTTTTTTTTCATAGCAATCTTTTCAAAAAATCAAAAATTATTGTCATCTCATGCATTTTTTAATATTATTTTTGTAATGTGATAAAATTTCGAAAAAATGCATTCTATAAATTATTTAGAAGATTAAATTCTCTATAAAAAAGGTCTCTATAGTTTTTTCTCTATTTTCATTTTTTTTTGAGATATATGAAATTAAAAAAATAGATTTGTATATATTTTTTTTATTTTGCCGGTGTATCTGAAAGAATAATGATGATAAAATCAAGATTTTTGATATATTATTGTGTAGGGGCTAAAATTTCTATATTTTATAATTTTTTTTAGTCAGAAAATAGGTTTTGAAAAATTTTTCAACGGTTGAATTTCGATGTTTATTCACTAATAAAGGTGAACATCGATGGGATTCACGCCTGATTGGATAAGTATTTAGGTAGGCGATTAGCAGAAACAGGGCTGTGATTATCGTCCATTATTCTGTATAGAGTTTGAGATCCTAAAGCGCGCGCCGGAGGTGGGATATTACGACTCGACGCGAGATGACTCCCATATGGGAGATCGACTGCTCTGCGAGTTTGCGAGGTGAGTGCTTGTGGGAAAAAGTACACTGAACGTTCCTCTGACAGGCCAGGAAAAACACTACTGCTGGGTGTGGTTTTCACTCGACCTATCCGAGTCGATCCAGAAATACGCACAGAGCCGGTTGTTCCAGTGTGCCTCGCGATTTTCTTATGTTATATACATGCATAGTATTTTTATTCTACTCCAGTAGGACTCTCTAGACAAATAGTGATTGAGTGCCTTCACTGTAATACTGTATTAATTAACTCCAGACATTAATATTTGATTGACTGCAAAAATTTATTCTTGCAAATTTATATTATCGTTAAATTAATTTAATTTTATTCAATATATTGGAGAGAAAAAAAATGTTTTTTTTTTTTTGACGCGTTTTTTTCGGAAAATAATGGGATCTCTTAGGTCGTTTGTGCTATTAATCTGCATACCTACAAATCCAGTAACCACTACTTAAAGGGCATAAAACTGATGATGAACTATTGAAGTGCACGCCCACGTTGCGGTTAGAAAATACATTTCATGTCTTTTTCATGCATAAATGTAGGCATCATATTGTATAACGATCGTAGACCGCATTTCCTATGGGCGTAAAGGCACATTTTTATCGCGAGAATGTATATAATATAATATGGGCGTCGTTTGGAACTAATATATATGTATAAAATATTATTTCACGCGGTGTACATCGCTTATCTATTATACATTCTGATTTAACAGTATTTTTATTTATTTATATTATCATTAATTTATTTTTCTTAATAGAATTTTGAAAATTTCATCGTTTTTTTTTTTAGATTTAATTAAATTTTTCAATTTCTTTGATTTCAAGTTTCAAGCTCGACCTTTTTTTATTTTTATCTTCATTCGGTTTTTTTTATAAAACTAGAAAATTTTAATTAGTTTGTGACCAATTGCCAATTATTGGCCACTATAGTATTCAAATTGACAGAATAAAAAAAAATTGCCGTTCTCTTAGATAATAAAAAAAATATACTAAATAATTGCTAATTTTGTGCGGAATTATAATCGAAATTTCATCATTTTTTCAGATCCATTCCTTTGATTAAAAGAAATAATTTTTTTTTTCTAAATTTTTCTCAAAAAACGGAGTTTTTTCAAAATTAAAAAAACAATGAAATTAAATTGAATTGTTTTTTTTTTTTTAAGTTTATACTGAAAAAAATTTGCGTGTGATTTCGAGGCAGAGTGAAAGACATCAAAGTGTGTCATGCATGTCGATGTGCATGAATTGACATAATGCCAAATGGCCATGGCCTCTTGTTACACGTGAGTTTTGGAGATGATTAACAGGATACCTCTCTCTTTTTCATTGTCACTGGGCGCAGTCAATCAATACCAATCAATCAAATGTCAAATATTCACGTTCATTTGCCAACTTGAGATTAAATCCACTAAGTATATCACACAAAATTCCAACGCTTCAATTTTTATTACATTTCATTTCTTATGGAATGACAGTTGAAAATAAATTTACACCGCGTAACCTTAATTGTTTAAAGTTTCATTTTTTCCCTCGTATCAATTCAATGTTTGGCTTGGGTGTGTCGCAATGCTTTGCGAAAAATTCTTGACGCGTCACCACAGGCCGCATACGACGAGAGAAACAGAAACCAATGCGCTGCGCGCAAATATTTTCCTCGAGTCTAATCGCACTGCTGCTGCAGCCAAGACTAGACTCTATTCACCGTCGACAAAATAAACCACGTCTCGACGTGATTTAGCAACGCGTCGCTGACAAATCATTGCTAAATCGCGCCAAATTTTACGTTCACCTCTCAACAGGAGACTTTGCGAATGGCGTAGACTTGGTACCGTGACACAAATGACATAAGCGCAGTAAAACTGCACATACATGCACGTGTAACCGGACGTGTGCATACCTGTAATCTTTATGATCACATTGAAAATGTCCTTAAACTAAAAAAAAAAACAAATCATTTCAAAGTTTTTTTCCTGAATTTAAAAAATTCTTTATACAAATAAAAATACAAACAAAAGTTAGAAAATTTTACCATTGAATCTTTTTTCTAGAGAATTTTAACAGCTACAAAAAAGATAGATACCAAAAATCCTGTATTTCAAGTAGTTTTTGAGATATTTAGAAATATAAAAAATATTGCAATAATTGGAAATATTTAAAATAAGAAAATTTTTTCATTTTACTCTTTTTTGAATATCTCAAAAACTATTAAACTTACAGAATTTTTCTATAAAACCTTTTTTAAAGATAATTTCAAGATTTATAAAAAATGTTCCATAAAAATTTTCATATCTCTAATAATTTATGAAATATTTTGAATTTAAAAAAATTTGGAGTATTTTTTTTTTCTAGTAATGGGATTATTATTACAAAATTGACGGTATTGAATGTAATTATGTGTTGAAAAAGGGGCTGACTACCTCAACAGGTATTATACATTGTGTTTATTTTAGACTTTGTGTATACCTTATACAAGAGGGACATGGAACAAAAACTTGGTTCCCATTACATGTTTACGTTTGAGCGCGCGTTGTATACATACTTTTATATCTGAGCACGTATACTACTAGCGTGCTTGGAGACACGCATTTCGAAAGGAATCGATAAGATCTCTATTGATTGGACAGGTTTCAAATTAATGTCAAAGTAACACACGCATATAAACGATTGCGTTGTTAATAGGCAATGTCAGTCGTATAGTTTTTTTTTTGTCGAGAGAGCTGCGTGTGCAGCAGCAGCTAGGCATGTCTTTGTCTCTGTTTTTCCTGTGTACCTTGTGCTGCACTCAGTGTATAGCGTTATTTCGTTTTCAAGGTGAAGCCAAGGAAAAAGAAAAAAAAACGAAAGGGAGTATAGCGACGACGAGATAGGCTTTAGTTGGGAAGAAAGCCAGATAAGGCAATGTCTGTGGTATACAGTAATGGTTTTGGTCGCTCAAAGTGTCCAAAAATTCCCACAACACCTGCCTCAATAAATTAAAAACACTCAAAACAAAATTTCCAGACTTAGCCAGACTTTAAATCCAAAAATTTCCGATTTTTTCACCGTTGAGGCATCTTTTTTATTGGATATCTGATTAACCGTTGGATTTAGAGAAAAAAGTCAAGAGACATTTTATCTTGGCAACTAAATTTCCTACATTTTTTGTTGATAACGTTTTTTCTCTAGGATCAAGAGGTTCCGAGTTATTTCGTTTTCAATACGGTCGATCGCTTGTTGTGTTTTATATTGGGGGGGAAAAAATGCAATGAAATGTTTAATTAAAAAATAATTCTAGTTGTTGTTTACATTCAGATTAGTTAAGCTTTAAAATACGTATTGTGGTTTTGGAGTTTAGTTTTTTAAATGTTGATTGGTCGGTGTTGGCAAATTGTCTTTTATTTAAAACGACAAATGTTCGTGTCTCCACTCTGCAATTACCGATGTCATTTGTGGTCGTTTACCCGGGCGCATTGTTTGGTAAATTGACGGCTTGCGTGTAGTATTATATGCCTAGATATATTTTTCAGGAGCTAGTTAATACCGACTGAGTCAACTTTGCGGTGTTTTTTCTCCTAATTGAGTTTAATGTTACCGTAATTTGTACAGAAAATTGGATTTAATTGTGCGTAATAATTTGGAGGAATGAGTCGGTACACATTTCGTGTAAGTAAAAAATCATGCTTTTGACTCTATCGGTAAACAAGTGTCAAAGCAAAATTTTTTTATGAATTTTATAGAAATTTACCATGTGTCGGTAAAAAATCGGTATTTTTTTTTTTTTTGAAAAAATGATTTCTGGATCTTTTATGAACTTTTTTGATGGGATTTCATTTATTTTTCAAGTATAAAATAAAAAAAAAACAAGAGTCGGTAACAAATCTGTAATTTTTTTTGCATAAAAAAGGTTTTTTCTTCTTAAATTTCGATTTTTAAGATTAAAAGACAGTAATTTTCAAATATAAACTGATTCTTACAAATTTTACAAAAATTAATTGTGTCGGTAAAAAATCTGTAATTAAATTTTTATAAAAAAAATGATATCCGCATCTTTTATAACCTTTTTCGATGTCAGTTTATCTATTTTTGAGGTATAAGACTAAAAAAACCGAGTGTCGGTAACAAATCTGTAATTTTTTTTTCCAATTTTCACCATTTCTATTAAAAGTAACCATTTTAAACGTAGGGATTTTACGATGTAATTTAAATAATTAAAATTTCCATTAATCTTTCTCTCCGGATATTACATGGCGTTTATTTTTGATAAAAAAAAAAAAGAAAAATACGAGAAATAGTGAGTTAGCGTGCGCGACAGGCGCACGTGTGCGTGGTCGAGTGCAGGTCACTTTCGCCGAGACGCGCTTGCAGCTCGTGCTCTCCGTTCCAGTCGTCGCACACGTCGCGTGCTACTCCATTCATAAAGCCCTCGCGCACGGGCGTCCACACGTCACCGAGACGCAGGTATATCGGCGCTGCACACTGTCTATATATACAGACACAGATTTGCATGGGCGACACAGAGTTGCGTCAAGACTATATCGGAAACACTCGAAGAGGAAACGTCTAATATACTGTCGGCACAATGTATATATCACTATATTCTCGGCAGATCTGGTCGAATTGCCTTGACCGTTCTTCAGGAAAACCGCTAATCGCCAGTGTATCCGGCTCGAGTTACGTCTGCGATGCATCCGAGCATGGAAAGATCGTGTGATTATGCTAATTCCAATGTGGATTCCCTCTTTTGTCCGTGATAAATGTTGCTACAATTTTTTTTTTCCCTCGCTTCTAATTGACTTGTCAATTTTTTTCTTTTCCTTTTTTTTTTCGTCGTCTTCAACGGCTCCTCCGAGCTATTGCTCATTAGAAGACACCGTGTTCTCGTTACAGTTTGCTGAGAGGTGAAGTCGTTTCGGTAAGAGACACACGTGTGTGACATGAACAAGCTCCAGGGTTTAACGAACCTCATCGTAAATGTCTGTTTGCGGCATTCCAGATCTGCGGAACAAAATAAAATTTTTTTCATTAGAATTTGCAAAAAAAAAAGTTTTTCTTCCTCAAAAAAATGGAAATTTCCATTTTTTTAACTTTTAAAGCACTAATTTTTCATGGGAACGTATTTTTATGAATTTTATAATTTTTTTCTATTTTTTTTTTAGAAATTATAAAAAAAAAAAATTTTTTTTCAGTATCAGAAAGTGAAAATTTTATTTTTTTTTTTCAAGATTTAAAGCATTAATCTTTCATGTAAACACATTTTCATGAATGTTGTTTTTTTTTTTTTTTCAATGGAATTTATAAAAAAAAAATTTTTTTTTGACATTGTTAAAAAGTGAAAGTTTTGTTTTATTTTATTCCTGAATGTTTGCCGTTTTTTTTATGAATTTTGTTTTTTTTTTTTACCGACGATTGGTAAAAAAAACTGTAATTTTTTATTTGTTATTAATTTGTTTCATGAAGTTAGTTTTGATTTTCGTTGTTTTTTTCTGCGAGTTATTTAAACAGTAAATTAAAATTCTTCTTGCTGCACTTGTGCGATCCAATTGACCTAACTTGCAGCCAGATCAGCAAAACATGCCTGGTTATGTTGAATATGCGTGTGTTTCGATTAAAACATTCTTAATAGTTATTTCGCCATTAATTTAATCGATTGTGCAGGGGACATTCTCTCGATTCATGTTGCGCCATTTGTGGTGCACTGTATTTATTATAACAGTTATAAAAATTTGATATTTTTATTCAGAAAAAAAATTTTCACTGTAAAAAAATCAATTTTTCGGCTGATAAAAAATTTTTATTCTTACAGAAATCATGAATCATTTTTTTTTGTAGTCATCAACAATTTTTTTCGTTCGTTAAAAAATTGTTAACAGTATTTTTATTTATTTATTTATTTTTTAATTCATAATTAGTTGAAAAAAAAAATAATTTATGACTGAAAAAAAATTTTTTTTTCGTGTTTTAAATTTTTTAATGCGACTGGAGAAACTGTGATTAGCTTTAATCGATTGTGATGCGTGCTGGATCGCGTGATTTAAATAAAGAACGGGTGCGTCATATATAGGCCTGGCAGAACCGACCGCGCCCCATCAATCGCCTTCGATTGTATTTCAAATTTTTTTTCTTCTACGCAACAATTTAATTTTTTTTTCATATCTCGCAAAATATATATACACGGTAGCGCAAATTTAGCATGACATTTCGCGAATATAAGACATGAAAAATAAATATTTATCGCAAAGATTGCAATAAATTTCTCCGCAATGTTGGCGAAAAAAAAGTCGAGATGAAATGATCATTATTCCTTTTTTTTTCGTTTTCGCGCCTCGCAACCCTCGATTTATCTTGCTGAGACGGAAGCTCCCGTGTTCCTATATACCACGTTCCAGATGTCGAGATCTCCCGAGACATTTTATCCCCCCGTTACCCACCGTCACAGGTCGCACTCGACTTTATAAATCTGATAGCACTGCTATCAACCACGGAATCATTGATATATACCGTGATAATACGTCATTCCCAGACGACACTCGACTGTAATTGATGTCTACCATTTATAAAATATCCTCCCGCACATCCCAACAAATAAAACAAATTTTTTTAAATGATAAAAAATTTTTTTTCAACCTTGAAAACTGTTTTTTTTTACATTAAAAAATTAATTTCGTATATTAGGTCAATTTTTATGGTTAAAAAAATGTTCTTCTGCCAATTTTGAATGATTTACAACTTGTAATGATATTCTAGTATTTATAAAAAATTTTTCTATACATTTTTACTGATAAAAAAATTTTTTTAACGGGAAAGAATTTTTTTTTTTTGATAAGTTTAGGGTGGTTTTATTGGTTAATTATAGTTTAAATTCAATTTTAGATCGTTTTAATTTTAAAAAACTTTGTTTTATATAAATTAAAAAGTTTTTTACTAATAAAATTGTATTTTTTTTTGTTGCAGGCAACCGAACGGGCCAGTATTTATGCCAGTATGCCAATCATAAGCCAGTAGCAGGAGCCAGTATAGGACTATTGACAGTCGAATAAACTTAATTTTAATTAATTATTAAATTAATTAAAATATAAATAGTAACTATACCTACAGTAATACAAAATAGAAGTTTTTTATTGATAAATCAATAGAAACAGTTGTCGCAGCAGTAATTCGAACAATTTTATTCTTCATCATTCGGTTCACATATCTCGCCGAGTGATCTCACAAAATATTCCATTTATTTATACATATTCTCCGCTCTCTCTCTACATTGGTGCTTGATTCTGCTTTTTTTTCTTCTTGCATTTCGTGCTCCGTTAGTAAACGACGAGACATTGAACGAATTTCGTGAGTGCGCGTGTCGCGAGTGTCCCATTGCACAGGGAAATTGTTTTTGGCGTCAAGTGAAAAGTGATTGGACGACGTGGACCGGAAAAAAACGTAGGAACACGGTTTACTAACGCGCAAGCCGGTGGCTGGATAAAGCTGACTTACATCGGGAACGCCAACCTGCAATCAAGGTTCATGGTTTTCATGGTGAGTCATTTAATCAGATTATTGATTAATTTATTGTTTTAATTATGTTGGAAATTGGGTTGACCGTGAAAGAAAGTATAACCAAAGGTCCAGGGACCTCACTTCTTATCCTAACACGTGTGAGACAAGTGGACCACACAAAGGACAAAGATGTCCCTTGACCGGGTCATAAATGCACCCATAAATATTTGGGTTTTTGTGAAAGTCGTAAAATAATTTCCACTGATATATTTTACAACCCACATTTTCTCCTGATACAATGCATACATTCAAGTGTCGTCTTACACTATTAAACACTCTTCAAGTGTTAACCAAAATATATAGGAATATAATTTTTGTCTATATTTCAACAAATTATTTATCAATTTTTTTTTCACTCTCTAATCAACTGAAAAAATTTTTTTTGTTGCTTGAAAATTTTTTCCAACATTTAATCACGATCTTTTTAATTTTTTTTACTCCTAAAATAAATTTAAAAAATTTTTTTCCTCCATTTAAATCATTTTTATAAATTTTCTCATAAATTTTTTTCAATGGCAAAAAGAAGGGGAATATTTTTACTTGTTTGTCAGACATTTTTATTAGTTTTTTTTTTTGACAAAATTTCAATTTTTCAATTTTATTTGAATCGTGAAAGAATTTTTTTTTGCACTGTTAGAAAATAATGGTACTGAGCGCCATCTAGTAGGGTACGCAGTGCCATATTATATAGCATTTTGGGTGTATAACCGAAATATGGTAGAAAATGCTATTCTATACTAGTAAAATCTGCCATACGACTGGTAAAATATGCTATGCCGTATAGTTAAAAGTGCCATACTGTGTGGTAGAAAATTCTATCCGTATAGCACAGGATGCAATTCGTATAGCACAAAATGCTATCCGTATAGCACGAGTATTATCATATTGAAAAAAATATTATATTTACCACGGATTTTTTTTTGTTTAAAGTGATTTTATTCTTGCAATTGTAATCATCGAGGTATCAGAATTTGATATCACCGATAGGGCGGGGAAATTTCCGAATGAAAAAAACCCCGCAACCATGAGGATTTGAACCTCGGTTCTCTGCGTTGCAAGACGAGCGTTTTACCCCGCAGCCAACCGGTCAACTAATTCAACCATAGTATTTTTTGCTTAAATGCGGGGTTTAAGCGCTCGACCTGCACATGGATACCCAACACATTCACACATTTGGCATAGATGCACCACATAGAACATGGTGACCTATGAGTGACAACTTTTACTACCCAGTATAGCACTTTTTCCTATACGTATGCTACGTATCGCTATACGTATGCGATGTGTCGCTATACACTCATGCGGCGTATTGCTATACGTATACGACGTGTGTCTTGCTAGTATAGTAACGATTACCAAATGTGTAGTATTATGTACCATACTATGAGTATGAGAGAATGAGCCATACGTGTAGCATTTTCAGCTATGCGTATGGTGAATATTGCCCAAATATATAGTGGAATTTCACATAATTCGGGTATGCACCCAAAATGCTATACGAGTATGGCACTCAGCACCATTATTTTCTATCAGTGTGCGGTTTAATTTGAATTTGACTAATGGTAGCGCCACGTCCCCGACGAATTATCTTATTTACGTGATACCGCGTGCTTGTAAGCGTGACTTTGAATACATACCAGTACGTAGAATTACGTACAGAGCACTATACTTGCTCTCGTCGTGTCTTTTGTGCGTTGTCTCGTGTGTCTCGCCCATAGTGTATCGAAGAGCTGTACAGGAGTTGTAACTAAATACGCGCGGGCATAAATTGACCATAAAGCTCGCTCGGTCGGTATGACAGAGCCTTCGACGACTACCGGGCAGCTTTTTCTTTTTTAATTTCGTTTGTGTCCTCTCGTTGTTGAATATCTTGTTTTCTTTGTTTTCTTTGGCACGTGGTATCTCACACATCTCTCGTGTGTTGTACCGAGAATCTTGTGGTTAGTTTAACAGTTTATGTGCAGAGGTACCACATTACGCAAATTAGCGGGGCACGCCCGATGCGTGATTACCATCTGCCGCAAGTTTTGTGTAAGTAATAAACAATAAAATTGACAAAGATGGAAAAACTTTTTTTTTTATATTCACAAAACTTCCAAAATATTGTAATTTATTAATTTTTTGAGATATTCATAATATTTAATTTGAATATCTTGATAATTATCGGTATATCATATAGATTGCGATTAAAATAAACTTTTTAACGTATTTTAGTAACAAATATCGCAAACATGTCATTGTTTATCGAATTCGATATATTTCGATATAGGTCAGTATTATATTATTTTCACGTGAAAACAACTTTCTAATGAGTTTTAGCAATAAATATTGCGAAATATCGCAAAATATCGCATTCGATATATTTCGATATATCAGTATTTTTGTGAATTTTAAGTTAAATTGACTTTTTGAGTTGTTTTAGCAACATTTATCGCAAAATATCGCATATATCGCAATCGATATATTTCGATATATCGGTATTCTTTGTGGATTTTGAGTTAAATCAACTTCTAAAGTTGTTTTAACAATATAAATCGCAAAATATCGTTATATATCGCAATCGATATATTTCGATATACCGTTATTTTCTGCTGATTTTGAGTAAAATCCATTTTTTCAAGAGATTTTACATCATTTTTTTTCATAATTAAAATTTATAAATAAAAATAGATAAAAAATATTCTTAGTTGATGAATTTTTACTTCTTTTTTCCATTGTTCAAACATATGTGTGTTCCGACATACCACATATAATTTTCCAGTATTCAATTTAAATTTCAAACACACTTGAGTAATCCATCAGACACAACCGTGAATAAAGTAACTCAACATGAACTTGTCTTCAGTGTGAACTTGCCGGATATATATATTTTTCACACCATGTCATTTTTACAATGGGCCACGATTAATCGTTAGATTTCAATTAAAAAATATTTTCTTTTTATATATACTCGTTGCATTGGCGCTTTGCGCTATTCTTTATTCCCAGCCGCTTATTTAGAACTTTCAATGTATCAAAGGTGTCGTTGGTGCGTCGAGTGAGTGAGGTTAGAGGCTACGTATGCCAAGGCATTAATAATCGTTTAGGGCATGGGCGCGGGTGTGCCCGCTACCTTTGTACTCGTGGACACTTGGATCGACTGGGAAAAAAGAGTCGTAAACCAGTCGTCGCATATATCTCCTCTTGCGCATCCGGATAAAAATTACTAGAATAAATAACTTACTTGAAGGATTCAACAGGATTTGATCATTTATTTTACCATGCAAATCTCCTCTTTCGTCCGTTATTTTCACTTTTTTTTTCCAAGCATTATAACTCTTTCTAATGTGTTTATTTATATTTATTGCGTACTATAAATATTTTGCCGTTATAAATGCTTAAAATTGTTAAATTTTTTATTCCACTGTTTTATACAGCATATCGGCAATATTATTTAGAGCAAAAAAAATGTTTTTACGATTAAAAAAAGTCAAAATTTGATTTTTTTAAAATCGTCCTTTAGGTAATCTATAATTTAAAAATGTCATTTTTGAATTTTTCAAGTAAAAAACTTTTTTTTATTAGGAAGTGCGATTTGATTTGAATTTAATGGTGAGTAGTGTGAAGTCAATAATTGCGTGCGGTTCTTCTTGCGGTAGAATTTGAAGAATGCAAATCGATAGATTTGCGGTGATGCTGTAATAAAATACATTCGATACTTGTGCATATTTACATGCTGTATATGGTGCTTGTATATCCGTGCCATTCTCTCGTTCTCGTTTTTTTTTTTCATCCTCTCTCTATAGCTCACACGTGTCTGGTTCTCAAATGCAAAGTGAGGTATATATAGTGATTCAGCTTACTTATCACGTGAAATATGAGTTTGACAAAATATATTTATTTTATGTTTATAATATACATATCGAAATATTTGTAAATACTTTTTTTTTTTTAATTTTACATTAATTTAGATATTTTACTGTTGAAAAAATTTAGTCCTGTTTTTTTATTTAATTCGAACTAATGAAATTTTAAATGAAAAATTATTGAATTTTCTTGTTTTTTTCATGTTTAAGGTGATAAATAAATGAATAACAGGTCAGAGAGGATGAAAAAAATGGTTTTTTATGTTAAAAAAATTATCTTAGGTTATTTATGGTTTGTAAAATGTGTTTTTAATATATATTACAATATGAGGGAAATAATTTCGTTAGCATTTTTACGACTTCTGATACGTCTTTTTATGGTATAATTCTATACGTACACTTAAAAATAAGTATATTATAATCTCTTATAATAATTATAAACAATTTTCAGATACTCTTGAGCTTTCTCTCACTCCATATACAAGCATATAAAAATAAAATTATAGTGGGACATACTTGAGAATAAAAAAAATTTATTGGAAATACAAATTTTGATATAGGTATAATGTATATATATATACGGCAACAAAGAGACAGTGCGTGATGTGCGCAAAGATGAGACTGAATTTCTTTCATCTTCAACCCACACTCAACAAAATGGCGCATTTTAATTTACGAATCATTAATGTCACCACACAACGAGACATTAAAAAGTGCCTCGCATCACACGAGAGGTTCAGAACGCGTTTGTAAATTTTCGTTTGTGTTGAAGAGATGCAAAAAAATTTTTTTTTTATTTAAAAATTTTTTTGCTGTCATTTTGTTAATTGTGTATAGACATGAAATGTTTTATTATTATCGAAAAAATTAAAAAATTGAGGTTATAGAGCAAGGAAAATTTTTGTTTTTTTTTTTACTTGATACGATTTTTTTTAATGGAATTTGGAGGAAAAAAAAGATAGTTTGTGATTGAGTTTGATATGGGAAAATTCGCATGTAGTGTCGCAGAGAGTTGGGAATAAAATTTTTTTTTACAGCGAAGTACTTCCCTCATTCTACGGACGTTTTTATAGTTCACACGCACGCGCATAAAGATAGGTAGATTGTTGTGTAAGTGCTTATATTACCAACGAATATCGTCAATAAATATCTTGTCAGCGGCCCACTTACTCGTAAAATCCCTTTCTCTCCCTCTGTTTCACCAGTTCTGGGCGTCATTGTATAATAATAATACCCATCATTGAAAAACTACTTTTTGACATCCGATAAAAGACCCGGAGTGTTATATCTTTTATACGTGTTGAGCATCAACGTTTAAATTTAAATTCTGGTAATTTTCGATTGTTAAAATACCTATATAGGCGATCTTATTATTATTTCACTGTATTTTCAGTAAATTTACTTCTCATTATGCTGCACTCATAAAAATCAAAATCTACTGCATGGCGACACAAATTCAGACACTCACACTTATTACTGCCTCATTTCCATTCTCTTCTTCTTTCAAAACATTTTTTAAAACAAATTAATGTAATTTAAACAGTAGAATGAATTTTAAGGAGTTTAATTCACATAAAAAGTTTTTTTTTGTGAAATTTTTAAAAGTGATGTATAAAAATCTCGATTTTCTTGCATTTTTTTTTTAGTTTTTTAACGATAACTCGATAACCAAGTGAGATAACGAAAAAGTTTATAGAAGTTACATGATTCAGAATTAAATTCTCTACAAAAAATGTGGAATAAATTTTTTCAAAAATCTGCTTGGTTATCGAGATATTTTGAAAAATAACAATTTTCAAAAATCAGTAATATCTCAAAAACTATTAAAGTTACAAAAAAGTTTTATTTTTTGAAAATTATTTTTTGAAAATTCATTGTGAAACTGCTGAAATATAAAAAAAAAAAGTGAAGGATAGTCATTTATACTGAAAATAAAATTTTTTGATTGTAAAAAAATTTTTGAAATTGCTTAAAAATTGGATAAAAAAATTCAGGAGGATAATAGGTAGTAAAATTGAATATTGCAGAGGGTTCTCGAATGATAATTGCGTGTGTGCCCCCAAGCGCGTGAGAGAGAGTGCGATCGTGAAATATCGTGATCCCGCAGCGAGTGTGTTCGCGACAGAAACGCCACTTGTTTTTGCGAAATTGCGACGCGCGTGCATGCGCATTTCTACAGATATATAGGTCCTGTATGTGAAAGCATCATATCGTGGAGGAGTCTATTTAATGGCAGATAATATTGACTGTCTGGCCTTTATGCAGTTTAGAGATTGCGCGCACAGGACGAACAGTATTTATTAGCGCCCATGCGCATCTCGATTCGTATATACAAGTGCGCACTGTATCTGTTCTATGGAAATGCCGGATCATAAAGACACGTCGACGTGATGCGCCGAGGTAATCAAACGATTTATTGTACCGGTTTTATATGCCTTTGTTATAGAATTTGACGAGTGGGTGTCGACTGGCTTGAGGAATTGTTTTTTAAGGTTAAAAAAAAACTGCATTTTGTGTTTTTTCCGTGGGGGGAATTTTTTAAAAATGTTTTAAGAATTTTTTTTTGTAATTTTGTGGAATTTTTTGTGGGAAGTAATAACGGAAAAACTCATTGCACGTGTGATGAAGCACAATCATTATTTTACCATATCACCACCCCACTCTAATCACCAGTTCGCCAAACGTGCATCCATTTAGGAAGCCTTAATTAACCCAAGAAATATCTTTCGGATATGCTAATGACAGTGTGGTAAATTGATGCTTCCAAATTGTACCGCAAGCTTTTATATATCAATTTGGATATTCATCGGATGGGCGGCGCGCGAGACTGAGAAATCGAGATGATCAACATTTGTGACTCTATTTTGTAAAATTAATATTCAAAATGATTTAGTGGAAAGACTGGAATTTTTTTATCTTACATAAATGAAAACTCAATTCGCAAGTGGGCCCTCATAAAAAAAATATATCCTCGTGTCCTGTGGGGAGAAAAAAAAAAAACTTGGAACCGGTTACATCACCGAAATCAGAAGGATTCCTTCCGTCAACCACAAAAGAGACCATAAAATTAATAAAAAATTTTTTTTTTTACATTTTTGATGTAGAATATCAATTTGTTTTGTAATATAATAATAAATGTAATTTTTAATTGGATTAAATTTCGATTAAAATTTTTTTTTAATTGAAAAAAAATATTGAGGGCGTGATTTAGTTGGATATTGAATTTTTTAATAAGGGTTTTTTTTTTTTCGAGGCAAGGGTAGGATTCAGCTGGATTTATTAATGATGGTGTTAATTAAAAAAAACGCGTGTGTATGAGAGAGTTTGTAATTTTTGCAATGGATTCACTGATCTGCTATCCGTCAAGCCGCGTTCAACGGCGCCTTGATGGGAACAAATGAGCGCGTATTGTGTGTGAACACAGAGTCAAAGAGAGCTCGTGTAACCGGGCAGAATTTTTTAAATTGAATGCAACGAATTTACACTCTGGCCGGCCTCACGTTGTACCCGTGACTAAGCATGTCTATCAATTCATTCGGCCGCCGCGACGTGGTGTGTCCCTCTATGTGGGTATTATTATAATATGCCGAAGAGAGACGTTCCCGTGCGAGGTAATACTGACGTGTGGGCTGCCTTTGACCAATAGTTCCTCGCGGGCTTTCTCTTCTCACTGTGATCTGACACTGCACATTACGGTTTCTCACCGTCATAGAAACGGTTTTGACGATATTGTCGCCAGTTGGCTGTCTCGTGCATATTTTATTACTCTTTCCAATGGAGTCCTATTTTTTGATGAGTCAATTTATGGGTTGTTGAGTGACTTTTAGACGTGAGAAACTGAAAAACACAAAATTCAGCCAATAAAAAAAATTTTTTCTTACTGATTTCTTTACCGACCCTCAAGTTTTTCAAGTTCTAGATTTTTTTTATTAATAATTAGTCAGATTTTACATAAATATTGACGAAAATTATTTTTTACTTTTTATTTAATCGATAAAGTAGAGTAATAAATATTTTATCAGTCGGTAAAGATGGTTTGACTTAATTTTATGAGAATTTGACTTCTTAAATGTATTATATGAACAGCATTGAAAAAATCCTTTTTTTTTATTTGAATAGCGATAAAAAATTATTACAGATTTCTTACCGACATGTCAATTTTTTCGATTAAAAATACTTTCTAACACTTTAAATCGAAGTAGGTTATTAATAAAAATTATTTCTAATTTTTCGCCTCAGTCGATAAAGTAGGATAATTAATTCTTACACAGTCGGTCTTTCCATTATTACAGATTTATTACCAACAAGCTAAATTTTTAAAAAGTTGGTTTTCTTCTGAATTTTGATCAGAAAAAAAAAAAAAATTATTGTGCTTGTCGCCATTGTAATCAAAATGATTGTAGTGTTAATGCACAGTCGGTTATGAAGAGCTCTACTTTTCGTTTTATACGTGATTTCCCGTAGTTTATATACACCTAAGACATGTTCCCATAGAAGTCATTGCAGAGTAAAAAATAACGGTTTATTACGCACGCATGTGTAATTGTTTGAGCTTGTAAATTCTGACAGTGTAGTGGGCGGTATATGCATACCGGTCTCAAGGGTGTATAACACATGACTCCATCAAGATATATCGCAAATAGTCACGACACACTATTATATCCTATACACCGCTTAGATTTGTATATATTAAACTAGAAAAATTTTTATCGCCTGTATCACTCACTAAATCTCTAGTTGACATTCTGTTCTGCCTTATCGACTGTGAAATTTATTTTTCTCCCTCAAGAATCCATCAAAAAAATGATCCATATCGGTTAGGCACAAAATTTCCGTCAATAAAAAAGTTACGTTACCGACGGCTGACTCAGTCGATATTACCGACATTTAAAATGAAGAAACTTTTTAGTATTTTTTTTAGAAATTAAGTATTCACGTTTTAAAATGAGTTTTTCATGCTTTACGGATAGTTTTTTTGCGTTTTTATTTTTCGCATGTCACTGTACCATCGTGGTAAAAGGAGACTTGAGACCAATTGCTTGCACATGCGACTATTGCGAGGAAACATGAGGTCAATGACTTTTGTTTTTTTGCAAACTCGCAAATCGCTGTCGTGGTGACTTTTTCAATTTATTCGGCCATTAGACCAATCTTGACGATGTCAGATTGATTATTTCGCGAAAATTTTGACTTATCACGTGTTATTGTTAGTGTAAAATTTTTTCCAAATTTTATTTTAAAAAATCAAACGAAAAAAAAAATTATCCTATTGCAAAAATTTCTTCAAAACTTACTCCGTCGGTAATAAATCGGTATAAATTATTTTCAGTATTTTTTTTTGAAAAAAAAAGTTAAAAATGTTTGTTGGTTCGAAAAAAAAAAAATTTCAAGTCACAAAAAAATTTCATTTCAATATAGAAACAAACACAGTCGATAATAAATCTGTAATTAACATTATTTAAAAATTTTTTTACGTCAATAATATTCATGATGTAATTCATCAATTAAAATTAGATATCCACTGGAATTTTATCAGTGATGAAATCGAGTTACCGTCAGTCGATAATGCAGAGGTAAAAATGTAAGTTTGGTATGCTGAACTGCGTGGAATGTTTGTGCACGCATAAACAACAAAAGAGCGTACTAAAAGAGGTCGGTTATAGGCACATACAGAAGTCGACAGATGCCAGAGAGGCAGAGGACGTCCAGTCGTGGCTAGTTTTTGCCCAGTCAATACGACATGCGCCGGCATTTTGCCATTTCATATCTAACGACGTTACTTTTTCTTTTAAAGAGTCTCGTTACGGCGCCGTCTGTTCAGGAGTGTTGACTTCCGATTCTAAAGAAACTCTATCGATAAAATGACTCAATTTCATGACTAACTTCTATATATCAATATTTCATCACAAAAAAAAATTATTATCAAGTCAAAAAAAAAATAATTAGAAAAAATATCGAGATTTCTTGATATTTCAATTTTCAAAGGTTTAAAGAAAAAAATCAAAAATCATTGAAATTTACGGTTAAACGTGGTAATTTTAATTTTGTAAATAAAGAGACAATTGTTTCAGGTTATTTTACATTGAGACGTCATGAATGCGCTCATAAATGAGTCCACCCACGTTTTTCCGACGGATTTCAACTGTCTGGCATTACTGTGATCTTGACCGTTGATCAAAATGCGACGTAAAGCTTCATAAATGATGCATAACCCCTTTGTATACATTGTCAACACTAGATTTATAGACTATTCGTCAATTTCTAGTCAAAGATATAAATAACTAGCATGTGCAGACTTGCTTTGCTGGGTGAGCGGCTTATTTTACAAAGTTTTTTTGTGGCCGATGGTCTTGAAACAACGCTAGGGGGTTGCTGATTTTTTTTTCAATGTTTTTTGGATTCTCGAGTAGCTATCAGAAAAATATCATCGCTAAGAAAAATATTTAACAATATATTACATGACTATTTCTCATGAATTTGGGGGTTTAGAGGGTGTTTGATAGTCTTTAAATGGTGGTAGGGGGTTGTAAATTTTTTTGAGTGCTTTTGGGACTCTAAAGTAACTGTAAAAAAATATTATCGCTGAGAAAAATATTCAACGACATATTACATGACTATTTCTCATGAATTTGGGGGTTTAGAGGGTTGTTTTATGGTCTTTAAACGCTGGTAGGGGATTGTAAATTTTTTCAGGTGCTTTTGGAGCCCTGCAGTAATTGTAGAAAAAATACCATTGTGAAGCAGAGCATTTAACAATATATTACATAATTATTTTCCACAAATTTGGGGTTTAGAGGGTGGTTGATGGTCTTCAAAATGATGACCTGAAATAATCCTTATATACATATGCATATAGATATGAAAAATCTTTACACGTCTTAAAAAAATCTTGAAATATTCAGAAATTTTGCATTCTGGGCGGATTGTAGGACGCAGTAGTGCACGGTCTAGCGGTTGGAGATATAGGTAGGCGTTGTGCCGGATATGGTTAACCGGAAGTAGGGGACCCCTATCGTCGACACGCTCCACGCTCTCTTCAACTCTTCGCGGGGAAACATCGCGAGATCGCGCGCGGTCTCTTGCTGTATTGAGAAAAAAAATTCTCACATGTATCTTGATCTGAAATCCTCGCCAATCTTGATTTTTATCACTTGTATAATTATTATCTCCGTTTAATTGTTATGCGGCTCAATATAACTTACCGACCATGTTGCATTGTCAACCAAAAAACAAGTTATTCTGATTTAATTAAAAAAAAAATCTTAAAAAAAATTTATTTATTGATTTTTGAATTTTTTTTCTTCGCGCTTAGTCTGTTATTGCTTTTTTCAGATTTTCCCAAGAAAATATACGTTCTCGTGTTGAGATATGTAATAAATTATAATTAATAATACGCGCCAAATGAAATTATGTATGTGAGTATAAGTGTTTTATTATATATATTTGATGCTGTGAGAAGACATACAGGTGTCTACTGTTGTTTCAACTGTCTTTCCAATTTTTTTTTACTCTTGGCATAGCTTCTGAATGCTCTTTCCGGCCATTATGACTGACTTTTTTTTTATTACAAAAAAAATTCTGTTGAATCATTGATTTGATTAATCATATATTAATTGATCAAACAAAAATTAAATCTAATTTACATTTTGTCTAAATTATTTAAAAAATCAGTACTTTTTTTTTTGATTAAAAAAAAAAATTTTTATAATTAAAATTTCTTTATATTTTTAAAAATTTTATTGTTTTTCTGTAAACGAGGATTATTTGACTGTTATTTTACATAGTTTTCACCAAATGTTCACAGAGAAATCGTTAAAAAAAATCTTAAATTAAAAAAAAAAGTTTTTTCACTAGAAATGGTTTTTTTTTTTTTTTTTTTTAAATTTTCTAAATTAAAAAATACATTGACAATTTAAATTCAAGTAAATGTTAAATTAAATTATATTTTTCTATTTTATTTTCATGAAAATATATATTTTTCTTTTATTTGTTACACTAGAAGAAGAATGAATTTATTGAAATATATATAAATCTGGTGCAAGATTTCTGCACCAGAGGCACAAGTATACTGCAGACGCAATGCCTCTCTAACTATTTGCATATGTCGTACGTGTAATGCCTTGTTGCTCGGTACACACAATTATAGCGCGTGCAACAAACTGCGCAGTTGACAGAGGCACGCCCTTCTCGCACGATATGTCGCGTGGTTCTAGCCCACATCGCGCTATACCGGGTGTCTCATCCTATTCAATATCAATCACTAATCACTAGTTGAATTTTTCCATCAATCAGATATTTTTATAACCTATATTTTATCCACAATTAATTCCCCAGACCTCGCTCACCGTTTAATCCATTATATTCAAAAAAAAATCCGATGGTTTTTTTTATTCTCCACGCGTCTCTGTACTCGCGGGCTCTACGTGCGATGCTTTCAGTCTATGTCTACATGTATAAATGATCGCGAGGTTAACGCAATCGGGCGGACTAACTCTGCCAAGACCTTGTGGCGAACCGGGCGACCACTCCACGTGCACACCCACCGTCTTATGCAATGCGCGGTAGCACACACGACTTACTCGCGCTATTGACGATGCTTCTTCTTTATAAAATTTCAATAGGAATTTTTTTTTTCTACTCTTAAAATAACCTTGCTATCAAAATTAACCAAAAAAAATATTTTTTATCCATTTCTACAAAGAAATATTTTACAAAAAAGAGGGGAAAAAAACACTTATACTATTTTTTGCGTGAAAAATATGTTATTATTATTTTTCTGGTTTTTTTTTTTCGATGAAAAAATTGCAATTTGATTGATTCGATGGTTTTAATAGAGGGTAATTATACTGTAGAGTTAAAAATGCAGTTGAAAAAAATTTTTCTGCGTCTATATATGAGTTAATTCGTAAGTCAAACTACTCGTGTGCCTATTAGTGTGTGACTTTGATCCCTACGGGCAGTATTATACACCCGTCCACAGCCTTCACCTCGTTCCATCGGGCGTTTCCGCTGTGTGAATATAACGAAACATATATTACACTCATATACGTACATATTGCTGCACCGCCCTGAAATCAGTAAAAAAAATTATTTCAATTAATTCCTATAATTCTCAAATTTGAAAAATAAAATTCATTTTTATCAAATGCAAATAAATGTTATTCAAGTTCTCTAAAATCTGAAAACAATTTTTCAATATTAAAAAAAAAAATTTTGTGTTGAAAATTTTATCGTTGGGAAATGAGATTGAGGTTATTTTGGAAAAAATGCGAGAGGAAAGAGGTGCAGTGCCACGCCCGACGATTCGCGCGCGATCTTTTTCCGACTCGAGTAGGAATATATATGTACGTGTGTGTGCATACGTCTGGGCGTCGTCGGATATAGGGGCCCCTCGAGAAGAGACCCTGAGAGCGAGCAGCGATCCGATATAATCGTTACGGCGCATCGTCGCGGGGAACAAAGCGCGCGTGTGCACCACCACACGGCTACCGCTGGGTCCTTATCTGAGTGTATATACACTCGCATAGTCATCTCGAGGGGCTGTTGCTGACTAAAGCGGCTAATGGCGCCGGGCTTGTATATTTATTCCGACAGTCTATATGTAGCGATTCACATAATTGCCGCAATTACCGACGTGCGGTTGTATACAGTCGGAGGAGGAAGACAGAGGGCGAGTAGGCTCGAATTTTCCGGAAGTCGTGGCAGAGTAATTATTTCTACAATTAGCTACGTTCAAATTATTTTATTTTTTCTATTTATCTCAAACAATTTTCGTTACAGATTTATTTCGGTAGACTTTGATGTTTCAGATTGAAAAAAAAAAAAAAACAAACAAAAAAATATACGCATAGTAGTAACTATTATTGAATAATTTTTATCCAACTAAATAAAACACTGTTTTTTAATCCCATTCTAAAGATTCGAAAAATTTAAAAAACTATTATGCAATAGTAACAACTATGTGAAAATATTTTTATAGTAACAATTATCACAACTATAATCCAAATTTAAAAATCATAGTGGAAAAAGTTTGAAAATGACGTTTTTGAAAAGTACTATGCCATAGTACCAACTATGCAGCTATTACTATTGATCGCACAAAAATTTTTCATTTCAAAAACTATACTATTTTTATGGTTTTTAATTATTACTATTATTGTAGTTGTTTAAATAATCAAAAACACTATTTTCATAGTTATCACTATTATTTTTTTAGTAAATGCGGTATAAAAGCTAGTATTATGTATATTAAGCTTATTTTAAATAATAGTAATCACTATTATGCTATTACTACTGTTTTTGTAATTTTGAAAATTTTGTTAATAGTAAAATTACTGTACTGTACACAGTGATAGTCAAAAATTTTGTGGAAAAATTGCAATTTATGCTTTTTGTATATTTTTTTTTTCTTCCATTTTTGCAATCATAGTTATTCGCTCTTTTACCACCTGTTACGTATATATACATGAACATAATTTGGCAAAACTGGTTTATACCCATAGAATTCCACTGATGCTACATGTGCAGGGTTCTCGCGGTTCTCCGCAGACGTATATTATAATACGCACACATATCTAGATAGATAAAGCAGGCGTCTCGTCGTTGCCTCGTGTGAACGGGCTCTCCCATAGACGTCTGCATGGAGCCAAGTTGAAGGTGAATGGCGGGCGTGGCGTGCCAGACGGAGTGGGGTAAAGGAAATTATACAAGCGAGTGCATCCTGCACCGACGCGTTTTGTTGATCACCAAGCTATCCGTCTTTTTTACTCACTTTTTTTCCTTCTTTCCTCGTTGCACTCACTCTTTTGTGTACATATGCGCGTCATGTCACACTCGACGCAAATATATCGCCTGAAATAAAAATTTCCGTGCATCAACAAAAAAAAAATACTTATTTATCATTTTCATATTTCGTTTCAACAATTTTATAATTTTTTATAAACAATAAAACAAATTTTTCGTGCAGTTTACCGACTGCCCGATCGACTTTACCGACCGTCGATATTTTTTTAAGTCAGCTCGAAGGCTTTTTTTTCAGCTCTCTTGCCTGAAGGTACCTACATCAATTTACTCAGACTCTCTCATTTGTCTTGTTCACATCGTTTTTTTTTCTTTACTTTTGAATTTTTTTTCCACGTGCCACCTGTTCTATGCTGTTTCTTATATACAGTTTCTGTCTCTCTAAACTGCTACTCAACAAATCCTTCAAAACGAGAGTTTATATTGTTTTGAGAATAATATAATCAAGGTCAAGCTCAGTCTTTCTCTGATGCTCGGACAAAAGGCGGTGGTATTATATGAAAATTTTTTTCTTTTTCATTTTTATTTTAGATGTGAATTCGTATTGTTCCATCGTTCTCATTCTTTTCAGCAGAGTTATAATATATTGTATATATTAATTTTTTTATCTCTATACATATATACCTGCATCATTTAATCGTTGTATACAATTGTGATTTATAAAATGCTCAAAATTTTTACACGCTCCTTCACGCGAATCTTAAAAACTCTTGGATACAACTACTATTCTATTTATTGGTTGGATTGTCAAATTTTAAACGTATGACGCGTCAATTGGGGAGCTTTAAAAAAATCGAAAAAGCGTCGAAAGTGAAATGGCTGTAAAAAAATAGACGGATCATTGATGGCGTGAGAAATTAGATCAACTCTGTATCCCCCTAATAATCATCACGACTCCCGCGACGTGATGTTTAATAGACATCCAAAGAAAAGTCTTGCTCATGGATCTATATAACGCTCAGTTGCACACATAAATATCAGTTGGATCGGCGATTTACAGCGGCAAATGTCAGCAAGTGAAAAACTATTGATTTAAATGATCGACATTTAGCACAATTAGAATCGGCCAATGCAGGCAATGCAATCGACTAAACGCCACCGCGATTATACCGACCATCGACGATATACATATCTATATATATATACACATAAATCGACCATTTCTCCGGGCGAGAAATCACAAGCACACACAGTTTATTATATCGCGGGAAAAGTACATATACCTATATGTCCACTTGCGAGTACGGAAATAAAAATTTAATTACGTATATACGCCTCCAAGTCGTAGACTTGAAGATTTATCATGGCAATATTCGAGTCTATCGTGACACACGTAAGTTGCGTGACTTTTTTTCTCTCCCTATATTTCTGCTCACTGACCGTGTGAAAATATCTTAAATTGCGATATCCAACTAATCCAACTGATCCATCTAACGTTCAACTGGCCCATCAACATCCACCTGATGCCCAACTGACTCGACTAAAGCCCATCTGATCCACCAAACGTCCACCTGACGCTCAACTGGCCCATCTAACATCCACCCGATATATAACTGATTCGAATAAGGTCCATCTGATCCACCTAACGTCCATCTGACGCCCAACTGGCCCATAAACATCCACCCGATATCTAACTGACTCGACTAAGGCCCATCTGATCCACCTAACGTTTAAAACTGACCCACTTGACACCCAACTTACCCATTTAATGCCCAACTGACCCACCTTACATGCACCCGACGTCCAACTGGCCCATCTGACATCCACCCGATGCCCAACCGACTCACCTAACATCTACCGGTCGTTTAACTGATCTGTCAAACGCCCAACTAATCCGCCTAATGTCCAACTAATCCACTTAACACTCAACTGATTCACTCATCACCCAACTAATCCCCCTGACGTCCAAATAATCCACCTAACATGTCCAGCTGATCCACCCAATATTATTTTACCTGAAAATCCACCTGATCCACCTAAAAATGAAAATGTTCAGAGGTTTGAAGAGTGTCAAATATATTTCCTGATAAGTAATAAATAAAATTATTAAACTAAAGTCGAGTTGAATGATAATAATTAATTACAGTTATATAGTCGGAGAAACATTGAGAGATCACTAGGTATAATAATATTTTTGATCTCATCAGTGAGATAATTTCTAGCGGGAATTTTACGTCCCCTTGGGCTTTATAGATTTATAAAAAATCGGCCCGAGTGAGTGGTACTAATTTAATAATCTTCATTAACCAGAGATCGTGGACTTGGGAGGTTGTCGATCCACGCGGCAGCAGTGCCTCACGTCCGGGAATACATAGACTCTCTCGCCCGGTGTGTATCCACACGAGGATAGAGTAGACTGTTTGCTCATTAGACCGGATAATTGCAGGTGGGTCCGTAGAGCTCACCTCTGCCGCTTTTTATTTTCCATCGAGTGGAGCTTCTCGTATATACTTTTATTCGTCTGTAATCTCCACAGGCGGAGAGTTTACCTCGGGGGATTTTTTTTTTGTAGTTTGATATTGTTAGGTAATCGCAGCGTAACTAGGAAGAAATTTTATTTTATTACTCTGAGACTCCTTTTTTAGAAAAATAGAAAAATAAAATTTTTTCAAGGGAAGAAATTCTTAATAAATTTTTTTTTTACTATTTTTTTTAGATTGTATTTTTTGTTTTTTGGTTTTATAAATCTACGGGTTTTTTGTTGTTGTAATTTATGGCAAATAATTTCATGTCAAAACTGTTGAAATTAAATTTCAGATAAAAATAGTTTAAATATTAATTTTATTTTTATATAAAATATGTCTTCATTAATTCTTATTTATTGAATTTAGATTATTCTTAATTCAGTTCAGGATTATGATATATACAGTATATATATTGCGAAAGGCAAAAAGAAAAAGCAAATATTAAAACACGTGTATGTATTAAAACCGTGTAAGGATAAAATATAATTTACTGTATACTTTAGTTACCTGCCTCTTGATATACTTTATTTATATTATTATTTTTTCCTCCGTTATGTATATATAGATACTTTAAAAAATATTCTATCGAGAGTATATGCGTGGCTCGAAATGTCGAGGGCGAATCTCGTAAACTTTTTCCCACACTCGACACACGTCCACGATGTCGTGATTTTTGCCCTGAGTGTAGAAATATTCTTGCTCGTTTATCCTCGCAGTTACGGCCCGAGGTGTCCGCATTTAGATGCTGATATATTTGGCATATTTTATCGATTTTTATACCGACACTAATCGGATTTTGTTCGCGCAATCTGGAGCATGAATGCCAATATTTTATTAATTTTTTTTCATTAATTCTTATTATAATTATTACAATTTTTTTTCAAACTATATCTAAAGACAGACTTAATTAATTCTTGTTTACAGTGTATTTAACGCGAATTACGCAATCGTGCACGCGTACCTACGGTCGGTAACACTTTATAAACATTTTTACTGATCAGATGTGACACACATACATGCATATAGATAATTAAAAATGTCCGACAACTGAAAATCAAAGTAATCATTTTAATTTTAATTTTTTTCGATGTATAAACGGATTTTTCGGGGAGGGAAGGGAGGTTAATAACGAGATTGACGGTTTTTTTGATGGGAAAATTTATAAAAAGTAGATTAGGAATTTTTTTATTTAATTTTTTGTCTAAAGTATTGAGATTGAGATTTATTCGCACTGTGAGATCGATCGGAAATTTGATATATTTAATGCTTTTTCTCAATAGATTGATCGCGAGCGATTGAGAGGGCATTCGATTTCTGTTTTATTATGTCTACTGATCGAGTTGCAACAAGTTTAAACTAGTTTTCCCTCGTTTATCCAATTTTTATACAGTTTTTTAACTAATTTTTATTATTATCAACACTGTATTTTGCAATTGCAACAGTTTGCTCTATTTGAAAAATTTATTTAATACCAAAAATTAAATATTTCGAATGTCTAATGATTTTTAATGAAACACAAAATTTTAAAAACATCATTTCAACTCAAGTTTTCAAAATTTTCCATATTTTTCACATTTTATCCAACTTTTTTATGCATAAAAAAATCGAATTCTTCATGTTTCAATTGATTGTCAGCGTTATTAATTTATAAATGTTTTTTTTTATGTTAAAATTTTTTTTAACTGCAGAAAAAAATCTTTTTCTTAAAAATAATTTGCTTGGAAGTAAGCGCAGTAATTTTCGTCGCATTCTCTCGTGCAAGCACACAAATACAGCATCACCTATCGATAATTATAATGATTGCCATATTTATATACATGACATGCAACGAGTCATGCTGCGGGCGCAAGAGTGCACAATATGCTAAACGTAATTGACATCACGGAAGTTCCGGAGTAATGAGAGAGAGGAAACGATGCAGAGAGATAGTAATATAATGAAGTGACTGATTCGTTTCGGGCTAGGCGTCTTCCCACGATGGATCACAGTTGCCTGTGCGTCGTTTTCGCACACACACACGCTCGAGCCAAGACACACACATCGAGTAAGTAGGCATAACAGTCGCGCGCGACGTTAGTTTCACACACAAGTAATTATCCTGCGGCAAATGTGTATGATTATCGGGCAATAATCGCAATTAGCCTGAATAAAGTTGCGGCTCGGTGGAGAAAAGAAATCGCGCGGCATTATCGACAGAGCGCGCGCTCCCCCTGTGTGTTGCCAAGTGGGACGAAAGTGCGCGTGGGCTCTGACGAGCAAAAGATGCGCAAGGGAGCGGCGCACCCGACTCATCCAATTCCGGCATTCCGCAACGCTCGAATATGTACAGCGCTTCCGCGGAGGTGGCGCCGGCAAATTCGTGCGCGCGCGCTCGTTACCGGCCATTATCGCTGGGGGAATTTTTTGTTGTTGTTTTTTGCAAGGCCATCGCCGAGAGCCATCACGGCAAGATTTTGTGCTAATGGACCTCTGTGATGCCACACGCACGTATATCGCAATTGTTTCAGTGATGACGATATATCGACGTGTGGTTAATTGCGCGCGGAAAATAGGTGTGAAGGGTAGCGCGTGACTACTCGGCCATCTTATGCTCATCTCTGATGGGTTTCAGAGGAGTAGGTGGATTGCACGTGGGCGCAATCGATTCGATAGTCATTTATTTCCGCAAACAAGGAGCGAGATAAAATTGCTCAGGTGCTTTATTTCCTTGACTGATGGGGTAAATTGAATATGTTGGTGTATATTATTGTTTCAGCGTGGATATAAGATATATTTTATATTTTTCTGTTTCTTCAGGCTAAACAATTTTCTATGATGTGTGGGTATAATATGTTTTGGAGTAAAAATAGAGGATTGAGAACGGTTAATTTATTGCTAGTGTTGAAATTTCAGTGATTTATACATAGGAAAGGATTTTTACGTTTAAAAATTTGAATTTAGAAACATTGACACGGTAAAGTGTATTTTATTTTTACAATGTGCCCCGAACTTTTTCACCGTGAATTGTTTTAAACTTTCTCCTTTTATAGTTATAAATTTTTTTATACTAAATTTTACCGTGCAAAATTTATGTTTAATTCAAAAATATCCAGAACAATTTCATTGTGCGAATTTGACTTTTTTAGTAGATATTTCAGAGAATTTGCACGGTAAAAAATAATAAATTTTATTTTTACCGTGCATACAGTCTTGTTTTTTCCACAGTTTCACTGTGCACTAGTTGATTTTTATTATGCACGTAAAATTTTCAGCCCAAATTGACCAAAAAAGCACGGTAAAAATTTCACTTGATAAAAATTGCACGGTAAAATTTTTCATCCTTCTAAATTGAACTAACAACAATAATTTGTAAAATAAAAAAATTGAGTAGTTAAAAATTAGATGTCACGGATAATCATACAAAAATTTCCATTTTTTACCGTGCACAAACTCTTAATCTTTTGTTTGTTTTTAAAAGTGTTTTTTTTTTCTCAATTTTTCTCATCCAAGATTTCTTTACCGTGCATTATGACTTTTGAGCACGAATGTCTAAAGAATTGCACGGTAACAATTTTATTTGATAAAAAATTGCACGGTAACTATTTTTTACTTTAAAAAATTGAAATTCAACGTAATTTGTAGAATAAAAAAAATTTAATCACTAAAAAACAGCACTGGCGGATGATCATGATAAAGTATAAATATAATTCTGTGGATAAAAAAAAGTTACCGATATTGCCCGTATACAGTAGAATTATAATTGAAAAAAAAAAATCAATCTATTCCTGATATCTCTGTATATATAGAGTCGATCTATAAATCGATATTTATAAATTAAACATAAATAGTCGTGTGTCGCGAGCCTCAATGTGATTGATCGCACTGCTGATTGGTTTAATTATATATGATTCTCCTCATTGTGAGTTATATGTGCACTACCGTGCACACGACAAGTTACTACAGTATATAAACTCGGCACAAGTGTATATATACACACGCGACGGAATGAAATGCTGCGTAAATCAGGGATATTTCTTGCCGATCCTGCGCGAGCTGGATTTTTACAATAGACACCGCGGGGGGAAAGTCTCTTTTGAGAGCTGCATGCGCCTATATAACGGTATACAGTCGTAGTTATTTTTCACTATACCCATACGCCTTTATATCTTTCTCACGACGTCTGTGCATACCGTTCTTTTTCTACTGATGCAGTATTATATGTAGACACTCGATCGCCCCTCCACTTCCTCCACTGCCCCACTCCCTCCCATGTAAATCCCGTGGCGTGCAGGCCCCCACTTCGGGCCTCATTTTTATCAAATTAAAATTAAATCCGCGTATACAATCCAAAACAAAAAAATCGCTACTAATATAGCGCTAATGATTTCTGCGTCACGTTCAGCCGCGTCACCGCAGACGCGAGCTATTATACAGCAGGTTATATGGGCCTTATAAGAATTGCAAGAGAGTAAAAGAAAATGCGTCGAAGCGTAAATCACGTTTTTGTCGTTAATAGCCCCGCAAGGACAGAGGCGAGATCATCGCGCCCTCTAGTCAGTGCGCGCCGCGTGGGGGCAACTAATGCACACAACAGGGGGAATAAAAAAAACCACTGTGCATATAATACCGTTGATATATATCGGGCATCAATTAGCACCTGCGTGCACCTGATGCCAATTTTATCTCTTGCCATATGCATCATCTGACAAAAAAATTGTTTTTTCAACGCAATTCATCGGTTTTTTAATTTAATTTTAATAATATTCAACTGTTCATAAATATTTAACATTCCGATTTTTTATTTATATGGACGTAATTGCAAAAAAGTGATTAATTTTTGAGTATTTAAAAAAAAATTATGCAACATTTGATGTATTTGCGTGTATATTTATACGCGCATCGGCATCTTAGGCGAAGTCACTACACTACACACACACACAACCGCGCCTTTTATCAACGACCTGAGAGAGCGGCCAGCATAAACAGTAGTGGTTTTCATTAATTTTATTGCCTCGTAAACTTGTCCCCGCGTATGGGTACCTCTTTCTCGCTTATACTCTCTTTCTTTCTCCGCGGAGTATGGTAGTACATAGTGCGCATGTGCGCTCACACTCCTGGATTGGCGTGTTCGAGAGATCTACGGAGTCGGTGATCGATAGCGCGCGGACAGTGCGCGCACCACCAGCACACTGTCTTTTTCGCTATATCGCCTCGAGGGGGTCATGATGGTGCTGGTGCTATTACGACGATGCAACTGGAATAATGGGTAGCACTTGGACAGGACAATAATTGTCCAATCCATCTATCTCAAGATATCCTTGACAAACCTGCTTGACGCACTATCAATTAGCATTAAAAATTACTCTCCTGTCATTAGCCATATTCGTGCCTTTGTTTTGCCACACGTCACTCTGACAACGAGGTTTTTTTCTACAGACATTATTGCGCGGATAGATCGAATCAGTAGCGTGATGCACGGTGAAAATGAATGAAGAAAAATGAAGCGATTTGCGATATATTGCATTTCAGACCGCTATGTACCACCAATTACTCAAAGAAGATGACGCTTCTTTGAGTAATTAATTGCTCTCACGGGAGGCGTAGCCAATTGGGTGTCGAGCAGACCTTTCTCTCGCGCGCCCGTCGTCCTGTTAGGATTTTTGACAGCCAGGTAGGTATAATCAATTCGCATGACTGCTGGAGATAACAGCCTTGAACATATACTCTTACCATCATTTCATATACGCGCAATTACCCGAGTGAACCAGACTTGCTAAGTATTTTTAGCTTCATCCTCACTTTCTTTCTGTTTCTTCCGTCTTATTGCGGTCGAACTGAATATATACCGAAATCATCCACGTTTCAATGGATTGACTTCTTCAATTAGCTTCAGTTTTGGAATTTGGCCGAGTTTTCATCAGGTCGACATGCAAAATGCATTGAGAACTGGGTCAGATTGACTGTTTGTAAGGCCTCCGGGGTTTCGGACGGTTCCGCGGCGTGTAGGTGGGTCCTATCGTGCTTCCCATCGCGTTCGCCCCCCCGGGTTGAAGGTTTTTTGGGCTCTCTGGGCTGTGGATAAAAAAATCCCGTTGCAGTTATATAAATAAACGCTCGCAAATCACCCTTCCGGCGACGCCCACCTGCGCTTCGGCCTTGGCGCGCTTTGCTCTTCACCTTGGAGAGCCTTTAGATGAAGTGGACGCGGCAATATGGAGGAAAGCCCACGTATGGAGGAAGACACCTGATGGAGACACACGTGTGTGCACCTGAGGTATTTTCTCGAGTGTTTGGCTGGTCAACATTAGAACTTGTGTGTATATACTAGTGGCTTGAGTGCGCTTTCTAAACTCGTGACCGTATCACTGCTCATGGTGACAATCGGAAATTTCCACCGGCTTTGTCGTTTAGTTTAGTTTTTTCTGCGGTTTGACTAGTAAATGTTTTTGTGAGTGATTGATGCAGAGATCTTTTTTTGTTGATGAAGACAGTTCGAAGATACGATTCGTGTAAACGCAGTTTCTTTATCTGTTTTTTGCAATTGTTTTTCATTTTGGTTTTTCTTTTGGCTTAGCTGATGTGACTACACTGGTTACTGGTTTTGGATGATGTGATGTTTATTCGTCTTATCGAGCGCCGGAAATCACCTTGTTCACCTGTCAGTTTATTCTGACTCTTGGGGATTTGCTTTTCACTTTTTTACCTCTCTTGGCACTTTCTCCACTGCCTTTTTTGAATTTAACACGCTCTGTCTAACTGACATCCCGATCTGGCCGGATTCTTTGCGCTTGTATATTATCGTAGAATCGATTAATTTTCAAGTCGAATTGAATTTCGTGATTAAAAAAATATATTGATGTATCATTAATATTATTGTTTATCAAAAAAAATTCTAATATTGAAATTAAAAAAGAAATTTATTACTCATAACAAATATACCTACTGTAAACAATTAATTAGAAGTATTTTCAACATTTTCACAATATAAATCTGCTCTTAAAAATTAGATATATTACGGTGCACGGTAAAATTTTTTAGCGATATTTTTGCACGGTAAAAATTTTACATGTTAGCTTTTCAAGGTAGCAACAACAGTAAATATGCAACTAAGCACGGTAAAAAAAAATCTGCACGGTAGTTAGTTTTTAGATAATACAAAAATCGGCACATGCCAAATTTTTGATAACCCGTATGGCAGTTCATGCCCTGCACGGTAAGTTTTTGCGCACAGTAAAAATTTGCACGGTAGTTTTTTTTAAAAAATCGGAAAATCTGAAAACTATTTTTATGGTGTAGTGAATTTGCACGGTAACAATTTTATAATTCAGGACGAATATAATTCTTAAAATTTTTTATAACTCATGCAGTTTGAATAATAGGTTTGAAAAAAATTTTACCGTGAGATTTTTAAGAGAAAGATAGTAGAATTTCGGAAGAAAATTTTTAAGAAACCGTGACGTGGATTTATTTTTCGAGGAAGAAGGTTAAATATTGTTCCTGATAGCCTGAAGAAAATTTGTATGATAGTCTGTAAAGGGGTAATTATGCGTGTCGATACGTGGTTAATGACCGTGCAATTTCATGCTTACTACGGCGATACTTCGTGGATATTATTAATTCATCGGGTGAAACGACACTGTTTCCACGGTGCACTTGAAATCCCGGTGGTGCGAGTATGTATATAAACATATCACACCAGAAGTGCGACCATGACGATCAGTGATCACCGACCGGCCAAGTTTCTTTCATGTTATATCATATTACTTACCGAAAAGACCGCAATTATTATGATTGAAGGCCATTTAATATACTTGAGAATTTTATTTTTTTTATTTTGTGGGTCCACGTAATACGCGAGATATTGAACCTCAATTTCCTGATGCGTGACAGTTGCAACAGAGAAATTTATACCCGGTAACTTACGGTGAAATGGATAATTTTCATTCGTTAAGATTTTTTTTTTTCATCGTGCAAGACACGATTTTAATTAAGTATATTTATTTTTAAATGTTAAAAAAATTTACAACAAATTTGTTTAGGTGTATAAATTATTGTTCAATTGAAGATTCGTTGCTAAATACTTATTCGATAACTTTCGGACACTTTTGTATAAGTTTGTTGATACATAATTAGTATTCTGAGGTTGGTTCGCTTGGCTCGTGATAATCGTCGTTAATAGCGGCCAATAAAACCAGTCTTTATATTAATACACGCCTGGAAGTAATGTTCTCGTGGAAAAAATCATTCGTGAGAATGAGAGAAATTAAAAAAAAAAGTAATAATTAAAAAAGAAAAAGCTCCAATTGGCATCCGGTTCATAAACAGGGTGAGAATCCTTGATAATATGCGCTACAAAAAAACAATATGTTTCATATTATATCTATTTTTACCGACTGT
Source organism: Macrocentrus cingulum (assembly GCA_002156465.1). NCBI lineage: Eukaryota > Metazoa > Arthropoda > Insecta > Hymenoptera > Braconidae > Macrocentrus > Macrocentrus cingulum. Next base: position 12,697 of record MVJL01009628.1, on the reverse strand, counting down.
TAGTAATCGAGTAATTGTCGTTGCTATAATGTTTCAAATGTACCGCCGGTTTTGGAAAAAAAATTACATATTTTCCCACAAATTACTATGAAATAATTTCATGTAACATGTGTAGAATCGTTTTATATTATTTCATAAAATCTCACGATATGTGCCTGACAGAAAATGAAAAAAAAAAAAGATTATCCTTCAAATACAAAAAAAAATAAAAGTTATATAATTTTTCATCTGTAATTTTATTTATATCTCGTGTGATTATGTAATTTTTTTTTTAGTTTTCGGAGATTTATTATATTCGAAGAAGACATTTAAATTTGCATAAATTGAATGTATATAAAATGAATATGCAAAATTTTTAATGAATTTTAAATATTGAATACTTAGTAATATGTTTGGTACATAAAAAAAATTAAAATTGCTAATAATTTTTAGAAAAATTTTTTAAGCGTGCGTTTCTAATTGTTGAAAAATTTTTTCCCATTTCGAATAATTGGTTTTTTTGATCAAGTGTCGATGATGCATATAGTTTATGTGTAAATAATCAACAGTGAGATTTGCGAGCTACTGGAATTAAGGCTGGAATGAGCGATGGTCTCTTGACGCGCAGTCAATATGACGTAGGACGTAGCAAAATTTTTTTTTATCTGATGAGTTTACTTTTAACCGGAATATTGCGAAGATTAACGTCGAAATTTCGGCCTCGGGCAACGGTACACAAAGATGACTTACTCGGCCCAAGGGCAAAATGGGCCCGTTTAAGAGTATTTTTGCCGGTTGGCATTCCGTGAAATTCTCTCGCTCTGATATGTGGATCTGAACAAAAACGGCGAGAAAAGTTGATAAAAAAATTCAGCGATTTGCTAACCGAATTTGTTGGGAATTTTTTTTCCACAAGTCGTCATCCTTTCTTTGGGCAAAGGTTCAGGAAGCAATTAGTCATCGATCTGGGCGGCGTCGAAAACACGAAGATGTTATTCGGATCACGTATCACTGTCGGCGTGTGGTCCCGATCACCTTCATGAACGCCAGTAGCTCCAACTCCGCCCGCCGCGGATTCAGTGGCAGAAAATGCTTCTACGTATACCGAATTGTCTCACTTGAAAAATTTTACCAATGCTTAATAAAAAATGAACTCTCCAAATCTATCGGAAATTTTTTTTAAACTGTATAACCTAAAAATTCAATTAAAGTTGCACGGTAGCGCATAATTTTGCACGGTAAAATTTTTGACAAGTGTTTGCCACGGTAGTATTTTTGAAAATGAAAATCTTTACATAGTAATATTCTAGCGTGAAAATTTATTGCACGGTAAAATTTTCAAAAAAGTAGATATCATTTTGCACGGTAACAATTTTTATAATGAAAACCGGGAATTTAGATATCCTATATTCTATAGTAACCTCAAGTAGAAAAATAACTGCACGGTAAAATTTTGTGAATTAGTTTTTTTGCACGGTAGTATTTTTAACGATAAAAGTCCTATATTTTATCAGTAACTACGTGGAAAACTTTTTTCAACAATAAAATTTGTGCACGGTAAAATTTTTGTTACCATTTTGTTGTTAAAAAATTTGAAAAATTTTACAATTAGATTATTACTGGGTTAAATTGTAAAAGACATACCCTATATTCTTTTTTTATTATTACCGTAAAACTCTCTGAAATAAAAAAGTTTTTTCATTCAAAAAAAATTGTTTCGTTATCAATTATGTTTTTAATTCACGATTTCAAGTGATAGAAAGTGGAATTTGGTGAATTAATATTTAAAATATATACAGATTAAAAGATTGGAAACTAGCAGTTCTGGTTACTCGACGAAATTCTGTAGAATCCGTTAGTCGAAGATGGGGCATCGAACCGAAAATCCGGTTGAAACAAAACCTGGTTCGATTGGTTGACTTAAGTACATTAACTCGTGCTTGGAAATAAAAACTTGACTTTGTCAGAAAAAAGAAAAATAAAATAAACAAAAATTCTCAAGTTCCATCATACGGCAAATTATAGACAGTTCATATCACGGTGCTAACTGATAAACTGACTTTCGTCTGCAGTAGATTTTTTCACATCTGAAATTTTCAGCATCGAAAAAAAGAGGCCTCATTAATTTTTCACATGCTGCCTGATGGAAAAAAAATCCAGGTGTGCCAGAATGAGAGTTAATTCAATTCTAACTTTGGCTAGATCAATTGGCACGATTGCGCGCACGGTAATTAAGTTTATTCATGGTAGCGATCATTCAATGGGATTTTCATACCGATAAATATCGCCACGGAGATGAATAGACAATGGTTGGATTAGTTGGATGTGACAAGGAGCTCTAAAGGTACCGGCAGAATGTTTTTTCACTTTTTTACCCACTTTTTTCCTATAGTCTCTTAAGGAAATTTTTTGCCGAGTTGATATAGCGACGGACAAAAGGAAATGCAGGAAGATCCTATCGATATGTTTGTTGGGTATTGAATTGAAATAGAAAACGCCAAGTGCGTTACGCAGACTTGCGGTTTAAATATGGTTTCGTATATAGATATAGTGGATTTATGTGCGTGTTTGGTGGAATGCTGCTTTAGAAGTGATGAATATTGTCATGTTTATTTTTTTAAGAACTTGTTTTATTATGTAATTTAAATCTACATAAATTAATTAACATTAATTACTTATTTTTAAATTAATTTTGAAGAAAACTCGATTTTTTTTCGTAGAAAAAAATTTTAAGTCTTATAAAAATTGCGTTTTTTTTTAGGGTTTTTTAAAATTATTTTTCATTTTTATTGTTTTTTATTGTTAAAGAAGTTAGGTAGAATTTTTTCATTCAGCTAATAATGATAAATTATTATTTGTTGATTAAAAAGTAAATTTTAAATTTTTTCCGTTCAAAAGAGACAAAAAAAATTTTTTTACGGTGTTTTTGCAACATTTTTTTATTGGACTGTTTTTTATTGTTAAAAATTCCGAGTAAAATTTTTCTATCCAACTATTAATAATAAATTATTTGTGGATTAGAAAGTCAATTTTTGATTTTTGTGTTTCAATGGAATTTTTTTTGAAAGGTTTTTTAAGGTGTTTTTGTAGCATTTTTTAAGAAACTGTTTTTTATTATTAAAAATTTCAGTTAAAATTGTTTTATTCACCTAATAATATTAGATTAAATTCTTATTTTTGGATGAAAAAGTACAAATTATTTAGTTTTGTGCTTCAAAGAAATTTTTTTCTTAGGTTTAAATTTATAAAATGACATAATTCATTGATAAGAGGTAGTTTTAATACAGTTACAAATGTTTATATATATCAGAAATGACCCTGTCAATCTACAAATGCAATGGGCTGTAACGGATAGAATTTTTAACGCACGATTTGACTAAGTAATAGGGCAAAAAGTAAAGCAAAAGTATGGGCGCGTCAATAAACCAGGACACGGTCACATTGCGCTTGGATATTGCTTTGCCCCTATATATATAAAACTTCAACTAATTCATCAGTCAACAGTGGAGAAACATTGCCCAATGCCCGAGCATTTCTTCAACTGTGAAAATCACCTGACAATAAATACAAAAGCATTCATAAATTTACATTTATTACCACATTTATATTATACCATTCGAGATCTTTTTTTTCCTTCTTGTATTTGTTTATTTATATATTTATTTATTCATATACAATCACTTTTGTCTAGATATTTCTCAGCTTTGTTGGATTTATTTTATGCCTTATTCCCATCATCGGAAATGAAATGAAGATAAAAATGTAGAAATTCAGAGGGCAAAAATTAATTATCCTTTTAATTTCCTTGAGTGTGTTTTTAAATTCCGCGCGCGCCACAATTTTCTCAAAGAGTGCGTGTTTATATTGGCAATTATCTCGTGCTGCCATCTCGTGAGAATTTTCTTCAGGAATCTCTTCTCTACTACTGCGTTGACCCACGTTGGAATGACTATTTCATGGTGGCTACTGCAAAATAGACTATTCGGAATTTCTTTTTCTTTGATAACCTTATCAAAATTTTATTTGACATTGTAGAAAAAAAATTAGATTAAAAAAAACACTAAAATTTATTCATAAAAGAAATTGTATCGATAATTTTTCGGTAGAAATGGCATTTTTTCGATAGAAGTAGCGTGATTTTACGTGAATTTCACTATGTAAATATGTTTTAATGTTATGCAAAAATTAATAAATTGGCAAAATGCAAAAAACTTTTACTCACCGCACTCCTGGAGACGTCCGCACTCAGCAAAAACCCGGGAAGAACTGTCAGTTTTCGTGGGGAAAGTCCGGTGAGCTTGGCCTTATCGATAATTGTTTTGATATCTCTGACGTGTACTGATAAGATAGCAAGCTGTGAAAAATCAATACTGTCGAACACGTCACCAGTTCTTCCCGGGCTTTTGTCGAAGGCAGACGTGTCCCAAGGTGCACAGTGAGTAAAAAAATTTTGTACATTGATATTTTTGCGAATTATACTCGTTCGTACTCGTAGGGAGTATTATACACTTTTTTTTTAAACAGAAATATCTCGAAAACTACTTGAGCTACGAAATTTTTTGTACAGACCTTTTTCGTAGCTTATTAAATTCTCTACAAAAATGGTTCTCAGTAAAAATTTCCTATCTGCAATAATTACGGAAATATTTCCTATAGAAATAAAATCATGATTTTGAGTCTAATTAAATCTGATGAAAATTAAAATTTTCTCTCAAGAAAACTTTCAATAAATGTCACAGATATTTACTTAAATTGTTCGGTAATATTCTGAAAAAAAAATAGAAAAGTCTTGTTAAAATAGATAAATGAAAAAATGTGAAGGTTTGACCTTTGGTCTGAGCAAAACGCAGGCTCAATTTGCGCCCTCTCGGTCGAGCTCATTACGTCGCCAACCGCAAGAGGGTTGCCTGGTGCGCTATTTCGGGCTACACGCAAATCTACGCATCATCGCCAGAGTTGAAGGTTACAGCGCGCATTATGAAATATATCACTCGTTAGACAATGACAATGTTGCTGGGGTATAGTACTTACGAGCGCGAGATTACCCTGAGATTGACAAACAAGGAAATAAGCCATTACGTAGGTAAGAACGCGCGTGCCTGCGGCCTACATGGCCTGCGATTGCGCGCGCGCGCCCCCCCATGTATTGGTACGCAGCTCTCGCATACACCGGCCACTTACGCGTAATTACTCGTAGCTCCTAATACGATTTTTCCAAGTTTCAGCTATACGCACACACCATCAGGCGTTAATCCAACCTTTGCCCCTCTTATCATCGAAATATATCACGAACCGTTCGACTTACGACTTTTTCACATCAGACCTTTTTTGCAGAGAATTTTCTCAACTACAAAAAAGGTCCTGTGCAAAAATTACCTATTATTCCTTAAGATATCCAACTTTTATTAATTAAAATATTTTTTTTTGTTTCAGGTGAGTACGATGATTACAATTTTTATGGCTGCTCAGATGACAACTTCTCTGTTCACTTTCTACCGGGTTGAATTTTTATTTGAACAACAAAAATAGGTCAAGTAAGAAAAATATATTTAATGCTTGAAAAAAATGAAAAAAAAAGCAGGAAATTTAATTTTAAAAATAGAATTGTCGGTTGAACTTATCAAAAATCGAAATTTTCGGTTTGTAAACACGATGTCGCTGTATCTTCTATCGAACGTCACTAACAAAGTTGTCAGCAGAGTGCATATAAAGCCTATACTGCAAGATCGGCGGCCAGCAGAGATATTTTCTCGAGTAAATACCGTTGCCAGTGGCGAAGGAGCAGTGGTCTCTGCTCGTTAGCGGCCCCCGCTGGCCTTTGGACCGCGAGTGTCAAACCCTTAGGAAGGATATCGAAGTTGGATACCTCCTGTAGCGTTCAATTGAACAAGCTCACGATGGCGTAGCCAAGATGGAGATTCTACCGGATGTCCTATTAAATAAAAAAAATCCTTGAATTTTTTTTTTGCACTCGAGGGTCTCACGTTTCGAGCAATAAATAGGCATAAATGCCATCAGAATACTTTCGACCCACGCCTTTTTGCTGCACTCTCTGGCGGCCACCTTATTGTTTGGTCGCGACATTCGTTTTCTACTCGCCTCGTTAGTCGACGGCACATAGGGCTTGTCACCTGTGTGTATGACTGTCCTCTAGGTACTTGTAGGTACACAATATTATTGTTCTTGGATCTGGGGCTTTTATTTCTATTTTATTGAATTAACAAAACGAGAAAAACACTTTTTCGAACATTTTTTCAAATTTTTCTTTATATCGAAATATATCGATTGCGATATTTTGCGATATATGATGTTTAATTACTTCAGGGAGTCGATAAAAGTTGAAATTTGCATAATATCGAAATATATCGAAATATATCGATTGCGATTTTTTGCGATATATTGCGATATATGATGTTTAATTGCTTCGGGGGGTCGATTAAAGTTGAAATAAGTATAATATCGAAATATATCGAAATATATCGATTGCGATATTTGTGGTTTTTTTGTTTTAGAAGGTCAGAAAATGATGAATTTTTATCTTAGAAACGTATTTAAAAATATATCTGATTGTAAAGAAAGTTATTTTATATCAAAAAAAAAATTTTTATGCGTAGGTTGGGAATATTTTATGTTTTACTCGCGCAAATATTATATTATACTTGAATATTCCGTGGTGAATTCAATGATCTCTCATGTATACCGCATCTCACATTATAAATTTACACACAGTTAATTACCGAGTCAAGTAGCCGAGATTCTCATAGAATTTTACTACGTATACCTATAACTTTACTGTTCATAAATTGAACACATAATTTCAAGTGGCTAAATATAATTTTTTGAAATTCATAATTGAAGTAATTATAAAAGAACTCGTGAACTGGTGACTTTTCAAAAACATCAGCTATGTAGATACAGTCTTTTTTGCGCTGGGCGTAAATAGAAAAAGAGAGATGAGCGAATGTCTGACGTTTTTCAACGTCCGTCTGCGATGAGCGTCTCGAGCTCTCGCGTATATACTGGCGCACGAAGGAAGGAAGGTAATTACGGAGGATATCCAGGCCAGACCAAATCGATCAGGGGCGTCGTTGAACCGCCTGGCCCAAGTTTCCCAGAGCTCTCATAGACTCACAATATCATTAGTGCATTCTCCGCAGAGTAGAGGCACTTTTTATTCCTTTTTATCATGCCCGTACAAATCACACAACGCATCATCAACTTTCTTCATCATTAAATCTGCAAAAAAAAAATTCTAGAAAAATACATATCCCGAAAAAATGTACAATTTCAGCATAAAAAAAAAATCTTTTTCTAAATTAAATATCTGATTGCAAAATTAGGGCAGTAGAAATAAAAAAATTCTATACAATTCTATTATATTATTCTCCTGTCAGTTGCGAGAAAATATTGAATAACCTTTGATATACAGCTGCTAAATATTTATTCTCATGTCATACGGTGAGAACAAGTCGCGTCAGTGGCGAAAAGACACTATCTGGCGAGCCGTAACACTTACCTGACTGCATGGCTCTTAACTTGGTGAATAGTCAGGGCAAGCGTACAGCGACGCTTATTCGAGTAAATTACAGCTGTGGCGCGAATTACGGGCCTCAACGCCAATGGGAATAAGGTCGCGACTATCAGCCAGCAATGATACTAAAGAATAAATCACAGCTGAGTGGTAGTAAAACGTTCCATCAATGTGTTCTTGAAAAACGCCCCCTTAAAAGCCAGAAAATCGTCACTAACGGGCCCCGTCACTTGCGAAACAGCTCCCTCTCCTTAACAATCAAATCCATTGGGCCTGATGCCTCCAGAAAATTCAAAATTAAATTCCTATCAAAATCATTCCTGACTCGAAAAACAGAACAGTTTATTTTTGGGCCTTATATTAAAATGGGCCTTATTCTAGTTATCAAATCGATTGGACCTTGAATTTTTCTCAAAACATTCAAAATTTGATTAACAACTATTTCTTAACCAAAAAATAATTTTTTGGGCCTTACACAAAATAGGCTTTATTTGAAGCAACAGAATATCGAACGAGCACCAAAAACATCAAAAATTGCATCCAAAATAATTTTTTACCGAAAAATTAAATAATTTATTTTTGGGCCTTATTGGGCCCAGAGTCATTTTAATGATTAAAATCATTTCATAAATGATTCTAAATGTCTTGAGCTTGAAGGGGAGGAAGGCCCCACATGTGGGCCTAACTTATAGGCCCAATATTGATTTCCAGTGTATTTATAGTGATTGAATAATTATTCAATATTTGTCCGAGTGTCAGTTGGGGGCCTTACGTCCCCTAGGACGTAAAGTTGCCGCACATTAGCCGCTGGTATATTTATACCGCCGACATTATTAGCAATGTCGTAGTATAGTGTTACGACACACCTGTATACGCGTCTTGGCCACAGAAGGATATGTAATTCGCGCGCAAAGGGACTGGTCTGCATGTTGGCTGTTGCTTCGAGACTGTCAGCCACTCCATTGTCCCGAAATTAGCGTGATAAATTCTTGCAATGTCGGCGAACAAGCGCTCGACCGCACTCGTGTTTAAGGGGCGTAAAGCAGGAGGAGAAGAGTTTAGAAATAGCGAAGGGTATAATTGATATATGTTTTTGTTTTTTATTGTTGGTATTAATTATAAGAATATTCAAATATTGCACTTGAAATGTGTATGATTGTTTTTCAATCTTTAAATATACTTGAAACTCAATTTTCTATATAATTATCTCTGAGTATAATTGATGTTGTTGCCTCTTTTTATGGGTGAATTTTTCTTTTTCTTTTTTTTTTTTAAATTCAGAATTGCAGCTACTTAACAAGTAGAAACAATAAAATGTGCAGAGTGAATATAATTTCACATATGAAAGGGAATATGATGTCGATTGTCTCAGTTTGTATATATATATATGACGGTATATTACACATATGTGTGTTATGAACTGTTTTGCCGGGCTATTAGATGGATAAATGCCGGACTAAAGTTTTCCCTCAATTATGCATATATATACCTACTTTCAATTGCACAGGTGGTAAACAATCATAAATATCTATAATCGTTATATTCTCATTATATTATTCTCTTGACGACTTGATAATTGCATAATTATAATTACACTTTCCCTTGATGGGTGGAAAATATTTATTTTCATGATCGATAATCGGGGAGAATTGTGTTATTTTCTGAAGAGAAAAATGAAAATTTAAAAATGTAATCTATTTCCACACTAAGATAATAAAGTTCCACATTCTGTCGTAACGCCAAAAATGTTAGAATAAATAAAAAAAAAATTATTTAAAAAATCAGAATCATATTGAAAAACCGGTTTATAAATGAAAATAGAATTTTTAACGAATAAAACATTGAAATAAATCGATAAATCATTTTTTACGAGTGATTTTACTGATAAAAAAATGGGAAAAAAAAATGTTTTACGTAATACCAGATGCAACTAGAACTGTCAAGGCAGGATGTATAGCAGGGTTTCGATCCCACGCGGACTTTGAAACCAGGGGTGCCATATACATAAGAAAATTTACAGTCAATGAGGGAGGCAATACGTCAAGTAGCAAATCCGGCTGGCTTATACGGCATAATGCTGCACGAGATATAATCACAGAAAACACGTCTGATGTAAGAGCGACGCTAGTGCAGCAGAGGTGACAGGTGTGTCCTTGAGGCTCGCTCCTGTGATGCTTTTCCCGCGTGCGCGGATTTTTTTTCTTTCCTCCCGACATATTATACGTGTAGCCCTGTCACACACTGTATATAGTGTTTTTAGTGTGTGCACCCCCTCCAACCAGCCCAATTTGCGAATAAATGTGTGGTGAAAAAAATAAATAAATAAACGAAGCCGCGACGGCAGACGAAAAATTATGATTACACTGGGTCCATCCAATCTTTGGTTTCATTGCATTTGTCCTGCTGTGTCCTCGCCTCGCTTTATACCAATCGTTATTTTTAATTGGGCTCAAAATACCGGACCCACGGGGACCGATGAAAAAACCATTTTTTTCTTTCGTTGCACTCGGAGTTATTGATATTAAATAACAAAAAAAAAATCATGAAATATGTGTGAAATTATACTTTATTATTATTTTTTTCTCAGAAGAAAAATTATTTATACATATTTTTTACACGTTTACTTAAATAATAATAAACATTGTTTAAATTGTTAGAAATGGAAATTTTACCAACAAAATTGGAACAGAGGCTTGGAATTCAGTTAAAAAATGCAATCACAGTAGATTTAACACTTTTATTTATTTATTAAAACATTTTTTTCGTATTGAAGTGAAAAAAAAAAAAAATAATTATTTTTTTATCTATACTGTCGGAAAAAATGATGAGGTTTTTATTTATCTATATTTTTCGAAGCATTGATTAATCTTTTACATTGCTCCGGAACTGCCCACGTTGCATTGGGCCCACCGTCAATGTTTTGTGAGACTAAAAAAAAAATACCAAGTCAAATTAATTGATGTACTATTGTACAATATGATGAAATACAATCAATTAAATTAAAACTCTTCAAAATATACAATAAAAAAGCATTGAAAAAAATTTTTTTCATTCAAAAAAAATTTTTTTTGTTTATTCCTACAAAACTGAAATGAAAATTTTTTTCAAAAAAAAAAAAAAAACAACAAAACGGACAATTTTTCATCAATTCCAGAATTTAAAATTTTGAATTTTTTTTTTTAATTTATTTTAAAAAATCATTGAATTTACGATTTTTATTCGCAATTGTGTATATGTTCGACTCGCAGGATTACATCAGGACTCTGATCGAAGCGAAAAAAAAAAATTGGGTTATACCCATGGCGCGGTGGGTAAGAAAAAGCTTTCTCACGCGAATATCCGAGTGGTGCCCCCTCCCTGTAGCGACGGATTTCGTCAACACAACGTTTTGCCGAGAGAGCATTGTTTATCGATTTGCGCACCAGTGTGGCCATCCGCCATCAAAAGCAAAGGTATGCACAGCTAGTATCGTGTGTTTTAGCTGAGCCACTAGTTTTTCTCACACTGAAGCGTTGACTAGCGCCATCGCCAGTCGACTAAACTAAGCAGGCTATCCGGCAGTTCACGACGTCTCGACTCAAATTACTATTCCGTGTCGATCGGCTACGCCCATGGCGATAAAATACGAGCAAATAAAATATATCCATCGGGTGTCGAGTTGCATCTTGATAGTATAAATAGACAACAAACTAAACTCGAAGAGAGGGAACAAAATTAGGAAGGCCGCGATGCGATGTGTGCTGCACGCCGACGTGTTCAGAATTTGTGCTTGGAGACTAATGTCACCAGCTACATCTGTTTTCAATCGCGGGTATTAGGCATCAGCGTGCCAAACACCACGTTAACGATCTGCTCGTTATGTATATATCGCTATAGTTGTCGCTGATACTAGCAGAGCACGGGCTGCACGGCGAACGTGACTTCTTATCCCTCCAATGAGCTACGACTCAATTAAATCCGCGATGTTCCTTTGAGGGTTTAACTTTTATGTAAATTCATCTACTTAATTAAAAAAAAATTTTCTACAATTTTTTTTACAAACATTTTTTTACAAATAAAAAATGTTTCATGTCGGTCATGTAGATAAAATATGCTTTTTACCGACAGAATCATGCCGATAAAGCAGAATGCCGGTATTGCAGATGAAATTTGACTGCTGACAGTCGGTAAATAATTTTTTCGGTCGATAAAACAGGGAAATTTTTGTTTGAAATATAATTTTTTTCGTGATAAAAAAAATAATTAAAAAATAACTTTTAAACAATTTTTTCATAATTTTTCGAATTAATGAAAAAAAAAAATCTATTATTTTTGTGAGAAAATTTTCCCACGCTCATGGAGGAATCTAGACTGGTGACTTTTTCATAAAATAACCGAGAGAAATAATAACTCGATTGATCGGTCCTTGAAATTGTGTGTAACGTGAAAAAAAAAAAAAAAATTCAGTCAGGACTGTTTGAGTTTAATGAAAGTGAGTTTAATAAAAAAAAAAAAAAATTTTTCTGTAGTAATGTATTATAGAAGGGAAAAAAATTAAAAAAAAACTGATTTTTATGCAAGTTTGGAATAAGAATTTTTCTTATTTAGTGGATGTTGATAATTGTTTGATAAACAATAAATTTTTTTTTATTGTTTAAAGCCTATACAGGGGAGTATAATAATAATTCTATCATCGCGCGCATGTTTATCGCAATATTCACCCGACACAGTCGCGTCGTGCTTCCCAGAAGGCGATTAAAACGTTGGGCAAGGCGCATGGGTCTCGCGGGAACGAGTTTGGACGAGCCTTAACAGCGCACGCGACCTCCAATCCTGTGAACTCCTAGTTTTTCAATGAATATAACCATCACCAAGGATATATAATGTAGAAAAAACTTTTTTTTTACAGAAAAAAAAATCTTTTCACCCTCATTAAAAATAGTTTAGCCGTTCTACGAATACATGGTTTTATAGTGATAATTTGCGGAAATTGACGATTAACTGGAGATAAATTCATGATTTTTTTCAGTCACGCGAGCTCATTCATAATTTTTTCGATTTTATATCCGATGGGAATACAATAAATGCCTTTAGGGTATAAAAAATTGTAACCTGACTCTACTTAAAAGTTTTTTTTTCCTAAAATTGCTCATTTTAAAAAATTTCATTATTAAAATTTTTTTTTAGAATTTTTTTTTTTTTTTTTTT
>MVJL01009620.1:0-23851 GCA_002156465.1 Macrocentrus cingulum | reverse complement strand
AAAAAAAAAAAAAAAAAAAAAAAAAAAAAAAAAAAAAAAAAAAAAAAAAAAAAAAACAAAAAAAAAAGCCTTTAGCGAAGCCAAGTATTACCGGTGACATTTACCTGCCCCCTACATATCAGGTTGTAGAAATCCTCTTCTGTCATATCAATATTCGTGTAGTGTAGAATGTTTAGTTGCGCCTAATTGGATGTAGAGAGAAGAAAATATACATATTCCTATTTTCGGCGCGAGAAAGAATTTTCTAATCTGGATGTAATCTTTCTCTCGCAAAGTGACCCCCTTGACTTCCTGAATTTTTTTCACCCCAACCTCCTTCCTGTATTCCGGACGATAATCCGAGCCCAGAGGGGTTCAATTGCTCTGTCTTCCCATCGCTGCGTCAAAAGACAAACTAGATTGTAAACAAGATTATTAATTATTTAGTTGTAAATTAATGCCATACGATTTTACGGGAGACTGTGCTATAATGGGCTCCACAGGGTAGATGGTGGTGTTAATCAAATTTATTAAATTTATCGCAAAGCTAGAGATAAAATGGCAACAAGTTTTTTGAACTAGAAATAACAAAAGTTTATAGTTGAAACAATTTAAAACGTATTTTTAAAATTATTTAAAATGATTATTTTCAATAGTCCAAATTTTGTCTTCTTGTCTCTAGCTCCGTGATAGAAAAAAAAATTACTGATAAAAATAATAATAATAATAATAGTAATAAAATAAAACAAATGACATTTGAATAAGAAATTATTAATAACTCGAAATTAATCATGCCTGACACCATCATCACTATAGGCATTGCCCATTATGTCGCTGTGAATTCGTATATAAATTTAAATGTATTTTAATGCTATAGAGGTATATATATATAGTACAATAATGATTCACTCATATTCTAAACCGAGGAAAACAACATTATAACTATATTCACACACATACATATATGTATATTACACGATTCAGACACTCATTCAATCACTCTCCACTGAACTAACAATTTCGTGCGATACATTATTATTAACTTAACATAACCCATAAACGTAAATAATGTCAGTGTGTCTATGTATGTGCATTTATAAACGGTCTAAATCGCCAATTCAACTGAATAACCCGTGTATAAGTGCACTTATATACATATGCGTTGCATTGTATAATGTATGTCGTACGCTCTAATGTTGTTTAAAGAGTTATTTGCGAGTCAATTATCTGTGCCTAGCAGCCCTGAGCACCCTACCAAGTGTACCACTGTCTAGACGAAAATTCTAAGTAAAAAAAAAAGAAGAAATAATAATAATAATAATAATAATAATAATACAATGATGATGATGATGATGATAATGATAAAAAGTAAATAAATGAAATAATTGAGCGAGTGAGCGAAAGAGAAGAGCGAGAAGCTAGGTAAAAATTATAGAAGAAAAAAAAAATATATATATATATAGTGATTATCGAAAGAAGTTTTTTTTTTTTGTTTTTTTTTTAGAGAGAGATTGCACCTTGTATACATAGTCGGCACAATGATCTGTTCCTATATATATTTTGGAATCAATTATTTTTTTCGAATTTGCCAAAAAACAAAAAAAAAGATATATAAATAATATAATGTATTTGCCTACTCGATATACTAGATGGTCTAAATGAAATACAAGCAAAGAGATTTAAATGAGGAGTATTTCAAATTATTAAAAAATTCCAATAACTTAATTGTCATATACTCATCTTTCGTATACAATCATCTGATTGATTATGGTATAAATTAATTTTCTTTCTTCACTCTTCGCTTAGCATATTTCGTGACACTTGACACTCACTCGCTAAATATTTACCTTGGACAAATATTCTATACATGCAGACACGATTGATCAACAAATACACTCTCGCGACAAACAATTAAATTAATGTAAAAACGAGAAAAAATTAAATCAGCGTTTTTAGGATCTTTCTGGGTAGTGAGTACACTGTGAAATAAAATTACATACTTTCTTTCGGTCGATTCGAGTAAAAATTACCTTCTTTTTTCATAATAAACGCTGTACTGGAAGAAAGTGAAAAAAAAAATTTTCACCTTCTTCCATTTTTGATTGACAATTCTCTTCATGGATTTTTTTTACTTGGATCCATCGAATGAATTTTTTTTTCTTTGGCAGTGCAACTGTGAGAGAAAATAAATAAATAGATAAATAAAAGGGCATACATGCAACGGTATCACATACAGACACTGTAACATTCATATTATAATACTTGTGAGTAATTAAAAACATATGGAATCCACATCATTAAACATGTAATACATAAAATACTCTCAAAAGAAAAAAAAAAAAACCAATTGATTAACACCCACACTTTTGTCACCATGTACCCCAACGAGAAAATGACAACTTTTTCAATAATCAGTTTATTAAAATTTCTTCTTTTGTTATATTCATAAATGATTTTATGATTTTCTAGGCATTATATATATATATATAATGTTGTTCTTTATATAGTTGGTCGTATTTACAGAGGATTATAATCGCGAGCACACGAGATACATCATCGTTGAATAATACCCGCAATGTCAAGCGTGCATTTATCAAAAGAAGACAAATATATATGTATATGTATACAGATACATTATGCTTTCATTGAAAGCAAAAATAGAGAGAGATATGTTTCAATTCTGGACGGATTTTATTTATTATATATATATATATACCTTTTTTTTCAAGCCGATCACCAGACTTTTTTTTATTTACATTACATACCTGACGGGAAAATGGAAATATTTTTTTCACGTCTCGAACGACAAATTAATTTGAAGGTGGATCTTATTAATTTGAATAATTTATGTAAATAATTTATGAAACATTTTTTTTAACGCTCGTTGAGCGACAAAAACAATTTTTACGAATAAACAGGAATTAGAGGTTGAAAAAATAGAATTTTAATTTTCGATCCCGAGGAAGCGGAAAAAAAATTACTTTTCGCATCCACAGAGCGGAAAAACCTGATTTTCATAGCGTTGAAAAATGCACAAGTTTGTTTCAACCAATTTGAGACGAATAATTTTCAACTTTAATGGAAGAAACAGAAAAAAAAAAATCTAACGTGCCCGCTCAATGCCGCGGAGAGACTGTGTGGGCACTCCCGGAGTGGGTAAAACAGATCCCTCATTGCCACGCGCCTCTGGGTCACTGCTGGCAGCCTCAGCAGCCTTATATCGTTTCCACTTTCCTGAGAAATAAAAAAAAAATTCCAATTAATTTAATGGATGAACATGTATATGTTTAACTTATTTCCCATATGCCCATCAGTAGTAAATAAAAAAAAATTACTCACTAGCCAGGCGAACCATCGTCACACCCCACCAGATGCTCCAGCCCCAGCCAACCAGGCAAAACAAAACGGTAAACAGTTGACTCACCCCAACAATCACATCGACAATAAAAGCACCAAATCTGGACTTGGGGTTGGCGGTAGCAGCGAAGCGTGGCTGACCAGTGCAAAGATTAAAAACCCCGCTCCAAATTGTACCTTTAATAAATATGTATAAGATTACAGGAAAAAAAAAAAAAAACAGAAAGTCACTCACTTACCACTACCAGGAAGAAAAACATTCCAAATGAGGCAGAACCAGGCAAGCGGTACGGGAAGACAGGGAATAGCACCGCGCATCACCGAGTTGTGTTCAATAAGTACATCCGGAATCTTAGACTTTTGGTCCTGGCAATAATAATAATAATAATAATAATAATGTCTCATAAAAATAAAATAATAATTTGTTGTTTTTTTTTTTTCTATTAGAGTTAACCTCTGAGAGTGGCGGAGGTGCGACACTCGTCAAACTGTGTTTGGCACGTATGCTCCGGTTGCGTTGAGGTGCGCCGGGCGTGCAAGAACAGCAACTGGGCCAACGACACCAATTGCTGGGCTTGCAGAGAATATCACAGCCCCGCTTAGGTCGACAGCAGCTTGTGCCATCATCAACCGGGCCAATTTTTGGATGTCGTATTTTCCTAAAAATTCCTCATTAAGATCAACATGTAAAAATGTCACACTAAAATCAAAATAAATTGAACAAACCTGCAGCAAAATGTGCGAAGCCTTGACCAACGACTAATACTTGGTGGAGGATGATCATCTGTCGTCTGATGAGATTTTTTCACTTGGCGACAACCAGAAAATCTCATCTTACTGCTGATCCAGGCCCAACGATCCCGAATCTGTTGGACCAGCGAGTTTTTCCAGCCGAGAAAGCCCTGAACCTTTGGCCGACTAACAACCTCCGGCTCCTCGACGATTCGCTCAACACTGTAAACCAGAGGCACATCGAGTGAAGTGAAGCTCAAAATCGGCAGGCTTGCCTGCACTGTAAACTCCTTAGACCCCGTTTTAATAGTCGATTAAACAAACTTTAACAATTTGTAGAAGAAACAAGAAAATACGTCTTGCCTCGGGCAAGGATCAGTCGCATTTGACGTGGCTGGTCAAAGATTGCGGCGCACTCTCGGCATCGTGGTTGGCCAGCGAGCGCGCGATCGCAGGGGGGCAAGAAGGCAGGACTAAATAGTCACGCAACGATTTAACCCACAATCGATATCTACCCTGACTTTTGCTTGACCATGCGATAGCCAAGAGGTCTGATGGCGATTTGCTTTAAAACACACACGTTTCACTCGTATATCTATCGCTTTTATTCGTCTGCCTGTATGTCGGCTTGCTTTTTGCCATCTGTCTTTGTGAATTTATTCGCCCGAGCGAAGGAACGTCAAATTGACGAATGGGTCAACGAAAAACCTGGGCTGGGCTTGGTTTACCCGACTAGCTTATAAAAGACCTTGGCCGCACGCCAATACGTCATAATGTTCATTTTCACCCTGACAGAGCGATAATACTTCATGGGCAGCTAATAAAACTCGACAATTTTCTTAACCACAGTCATCTGCACTTGCAATCGATTGTCATCACTCTGCGGGAAATTCCACTGAGCGAGCCACATTTATCACATTTATCAATTACTTGGATATACATATATAAGTATGTATGTTGAAAATTCTCCTTTCTTCATCAACATTGTCCATGCAAATCTGCGGACGCGATCGATAGCCACTGCCTAAGTAAATGAGCACGCTCTCGAGGTCAAGGAACCCCCTGTGTTGGACAAACATCTATTGTGGCTCTGAGCCTCATCGGCACGATAATTTATATTTTGACAATTGAAATAAATACTCACGCAGGTTCGCCGTTACGCTGATTCTTCTCCAGATGCATCACATTCCCACTCAAAGTCTCGATCTCGGGTTTTTTTACCACGTGAGTGCCGCGTTTTTCGCGTGCCGATGACACTCCACGGACTGTATTTACGCTTACACCCGTGTCTGTTGACCGAACACTCTCCACCGAGCCCGTTGATACTCCGTTTGATGATTTAAGCGACGTCTCGCTGCCGGTGCGCAAGTTTTCCGGTGGCTGTGGATTATTTACAGTCACCGAAGTAGACGTAAATTCGGACACTTGTCCGAGAGCACTTGACGCTACAGTGGGTTGCAAAACTTCAGCAATATTCTCGACAGTCTTTTCCTCCAGCGGAGATTTTTCATTCATTTCTGTAGCACATTTCTCAATCTCTACCGCAGTCTCTATCACAGCTTCCACACTCATTGGTTCAATTTTCATTGGAACCTCTGGATTTTTTTCCTCGATCGGAACGATCACAGCGACCATAGACAAAGGCTCCTCCTGCACATTTTCCGGTGATTTTTCCACGTCTGCAGACAACACCGTGGTTGCATCAATCCGCAGAGGCTGCACAGCCGTCGCTGTAGTGGCTGAGACTACACTCTGATGAGACGTTCCACTGCCCCCCGATGCCTGTTTCAACAAATCCACCAGACCTGGATTACTTTCGGGACCCTGAGGAGAATTTGTTACCTCGGTAGCCACGCTAGTTGACACATTTTCTGGCCCCGGAATCGCTGATGGAATTGGTGGCAAATCTCTTATGACTGCTGTACTTATCATCGACTTGTCTGGCTTTGTAAGTTGAATAAAACGACCACTGGAGGCATGACGTATTGGTATTTTTGTGGGCGATCTGTTGGCCTTTTTGTCTACAATTACCGGTGTTGTTCTATTTCCCACCGGCTTGATTGACTGCTTTGTCGCACGTGTCGCCTCAACGATTGTACGTTTTGCAGGAGCCTTGAGCGAACTCGAACGAGGAATTTTCGTTACGCGTCGACCCGAACGACGCTCCCATCGATCGCGATCACTCAGGGGCTTTGAGTTATTGCGAAATGCCATGGAATTGCCGCGAAATTGAGGAATCAAGCTCTGATGCTTCCTTGGACTGCTGCCTTGCGACAATGATTCTGCGAGATCAATTGAATTAATCAAAAGTGTATTTATTCAAAAGTAATTTGCCGCAATGAATTTCACACTATAAGTATACTTACGTGGCTGGATAAATCGTCGAGGCTTTGCGGGCGGTGTTGGAGGACGTGAGGCGTGCGGAGGTGGACCCTTGAATCCTCTTGGACGAAATGGAGATGCTCTGCCATGGAGTCGACTTGGTGACAATGGACTACGTGTTCTCTCGTGCAGTGGAGATCCTCCAGTTGACCGTGATCCTAACTCACCACCCGCCAAAATCACGAAACTCGATCGTCGGTGTGCTCGTGCCATAGATGATGATGCTCCAGAGATTTTGTAGGGCTCTGGTGCTCGTGGTGGCTCTGGCACTTCCAGATAGTAGCTTTGATTGTCATTGGCACGTGCCAACAGGCGAAATCCATGATCTGCCGTGATTCTCGGTCGGCCAAGTCTCGATAAACCATTGTCAGTATCTAGTCGGCGCCGCATCTTACCACCTCTGTACGTATGCCCAAATTTATTATTGCTAGCTTTTATCAAGATTTATTTTAAAAGATGCCACCTCACCCTCTGCATTTATTCACGGATAATTAATAAATATTGTGTGTATACAACTAGGAGGGGAAAATGGAATTTTACACGTCATGCCTGACTGCAAGGGAAATCAGACAGAGTTTCGCTTTGAGCGTAGAGTTTTTGTTTAAGTACTTGTGATTTAATTTTATAAATTCTGTTATTTATTTATTTATTTTTTTTTACAATTCCAGCTTACCTGTTCACTCAGTCTCGAGCGAGACTCGCGACATCCACGCACTGGAAATATCATTCGACGGCACGCGGCAAAGAGAGCGAGAGCTACACTTTGATAGGCGTTCTGACTGACTGACCAGCCGGCCAGCGCCGAGAACACTGGACTCGTCGCCAGCGAGCGTCTTAGACGATACCCAGCGGGGTAGCGATGGCTGGGGGGTAGGTATATAACACGCGACACCCCTTCAAGTTGGCGCGTGAGCTACCGAAAATCCACGTGACTCGCGCTCGTCAGCTCTAGCGTTCACACAAGCGGCCACTCGGACACTGGCCCGCAATCGTCGGTGCGTTTGAATTTCTCTCTAGTGTCTGCCTATGATGCTTCCTCATTTCAAGACTTCACGCCGCTTGGCACGATGATGAGCTACATGGATGGGGTTCGATGAGCAAGCAGCGCGTATCACGCTGAGGTAATCTAGGTCGCATTTGTTGAAAAGCTTGGCTTTTGCACGATTGCATTTCATATACCTACCAGCCGGACAATTACTCAGACATTAGGTTGATTGGAAAGAAAACTGGGCAGGGCTGCTTCCAACTATTCGAGTCAGTATAAAGGGGAAAAAATTCTATATTACTTTCAAATGAACTTGATAGAGTCATCATCAAAGGATATATATATCCAACTCAAGCCTAAAGAGCTTGAAGCGATAAGGCGTTTCCTTAAAAAAACAATTTTTTTTTATTGGACAAATTAATACAAAAACTAATATTTAAAATATCCTTTTCTATGATATAATAACACCTATATGAGGAAAGAAGAAGACGATTATATATGTCGAGCATGCTTAAATATATTTATTTAATTGTTTTAGCTTTTGTATATATACAGACAGGGTTTCGTACGTGGACTCGTCGAGGCGTTACAACTAATTAAATGTACCAGTATATTATCGCGGTTACACAATTCTCCATGGAAAAAAAGAATTTCTAGCCGGGTACATATAGCTTATATATATACTGGAGGCCAACAGATTCTCGGCCTTTTGGCATCGATTCTCGCATCAAGCGATCATCAAACAAAAAATATATATATATAAGTATATATAAAATTTTTTATTTAAACAGGGGGGCTCGACTAAGCTTTACTGCGTCGTATGATAAATATATATATATATATATGTATAGCTCAGGCTGTGGTATTGTCATTAAAAGAGTGTATAGTGTTTTCTGCATAAATATTTAGTTTACAATAATTTTTATCGATTGCAGCAGCAGCAGCAGCAGCAGCGGCGGCGGCGGCGGCGCGATCGCTTGTAAAACATATTTCAATTAATCACAACGAAGCTATAGAAAAATTGCCAACTGAACTTATTTAGGCCTCAAATTCGAGCGTTGTCAAAGCACAAATTCAACGCAAATTAAATGAAAAATCAAGTATATTCTCCCTTATCATGAAAAAAAAAGAAAACTCAGTGCTATGTAGTGGTGCCGGTGTTATCATGAATTTTCTGCATGTGCACGCGCTTGTGGTCCTTGCGATACTTTTCAATCGTCAAATCTGAGCTTGCACATGTGGACAATCTCAGCGACACCGGATCCAAGCTGGCCGCAAGCTTCAAATAAGTTTCCTCCATCTCTTTGGTTATTTTCACGTCATACACAGCCTTTGGGCGGCTCTTCTCCAGCAACTTTACACTCTCGTCATCCTCATCCTCATTGTTTGAGTCGAAGGAAATGAGGTCCTTGGTCTCAACATCTGTGCGATCAAGGTTTGGACGCTCGGGTAGCACCATGGGACACTTAATACTGTTGGGAACCTCGGGCACATTACAAGAAATGTCTGCAGTGAGTGCCTTTACGGCCGCCAGAGATGGCGGTGGCGGAATAGCCGGTGCCCGACCTGGTACAACGGCTTTTCCCGCGCCAACCGACGACTGCACCCACTCGGCGACTCTCTGAAGCTGGGTTGCGTCGCTCAGAAGTATCGGAAATGCCTCGTCACTGCTGATAGACAGTGACCGGCTCGAATGCGACGATTTGCCGAGATTGTGCACAAGCGCCGTATTTGTCTGATTGGTACTTCCACTGCCACTGTCCGGACTCGTGTACAACACTGTTTGAAATTGTCCTGCGTTATCCAGCAAAATGTTTTTTGATCCCTCGCGGCTCACGTGCACGAGACAGTTTCTCGGACCTACCACGCGTTCCTTGCTTGGTGCCGCGTTGAATGTCCGCCGCTTATCATTTAACGACTGTAGCATAAGGTCACTCGAGCTGCTCGACGGCTCTGAGCTTGAAATCACTACGCTGTCACTGCTGAAACTCGGGCTTGCTGCCATTTCAGGTGTTACATTTGCGTTCACGGCGTTTGTCACCTCAATCAGTGTCACCTGTGTATTTAAATTTGGCTCCTTTTTCCACACGCGCTCATTGATCACATCCCCCGGAATTTCTGCCCGTGGACTGTTTGCATTCTCCTCAATTCGTGTCGATTTTACCCAGTTATTTTTCCATATTCTCTCATTTATTATATCCACGGGATTTGCCGTACGAGATTGAATAATTTTGTCTGTACAGCGTGGATTCACCTTCACGTCCATTTTCTCCACTGAATCCGGTCGCTTATTGGGCTTTGTCTTTGTTTTTATTCCGGCTTTCACCGGACACTCCATTTTTATCTGGGTTTTTACTGCGCTCAATTTCGTGACAGTACGACGCATTTCGTCCGCGTTCACGGGAACAATTTCCCCCTGGCTAGTCTGCGTCTCCGAGTCCACTGTCACGATTGTCTTGTGGCAGACACACGTTTCGCAGTGCTTGGAAAATATTCGCTCGCGCTCACGATCCTCCAAGACTTTTGCCATTATTGCTGCCGATACTACGTCCACCGGTGGTTTACTGTCGTCCACGCTCTCATCGTCGCTGTGCTTATCCACCTTTGAAATGTTGTATACCATTGCAGTGGGAGGAAATGTTGATATTGGCACAGTAATACTTTTAATTTCCGGTGGTGACTCGTCGCTTGTTCGACGCTTTTCAGCTATGTAATTTTTAACTTTGGCTTGCACCTCAGTTGGCAACTGAAAACAGTTTTTTTTTTTGTTTTGTTTTGTTTTTGCGTTTAAAAATAATTAAGTCATTGTGGATTATTTTAATGAATGAATTTCTCACCGAGTCATACTTCTGCCCGACGAAATTTGATGGTTTACACTGCAGCAATTGTATTGCCAGGTTTACATCGTTTCGATATTTGGCCTAGAGTTAAAAATATGTAATTTAAAAAAGTATTTTTTGGTTTAAGAATAAATACTTGATAAACTTACATTATCCTGAGATAAACGATGAATTGTGTAATTAGCATCAGCCAAACGATGTGACAATGTTGCTATATCCTTGGTAAAGGCACCTTTTTCAGTCTCACATTTATCCACAATTTTTAAAAGCTTATCCTCGAGATTTTGATTAACTTTTTGCACCCTTTTGTGCGCCTCACACAGTCGTGAATATTTTTCCTGCCACGTGGTCATTTCCTCGCGCATTGCCGCTAATTCACCATTTGGAAATTTTTCAGCTTCACTCAAAAATTGCGTTTCCATTGTTACAATGTGACTATCCTTCTCTATCAGACTTTGCCTCAAATGTTCAATCTCTGCATGTAGATGAACCTCACTGTGACGATTTGTCTCATTTTTCGTGCATCTTGCACAAATGCAACCGCATTCCTGTTGACAAACAACGAAAAATTCCGGTTATACGTACGAGAAATCACTTCAACAACTCTATATATATATATATATATATATATAGGTATGTGTTACAGTACACATTTGTCGCGAGAAACATGGCAGATGGTTGACAGAAAGACTTGTAGAATTATCATTTTTACGTTGAATTAACATGGTTAGCTGTCATTTTACTTACCTTACACTTTCCAGACATCTCGTAAAATACGTGCTAAACAGTAAAAAGTAAAATAAATGCCCCATAAAATTATTTTCTCTGTATCTTGATCTGTCATAACCCCCACGAAACGATATTTATTGACAAATGAAATCTTGCAGTTGAGGAATTGTCATTTTTTTTTACACGAGAAAAAAAAATAAAATCACTCACACGAATTGGAGGTTACAAACATATTACAGAGCACTTGGCATTTTTTCAAAGGTTTAAAAAGGCAATAAATGATAAAATATATAATGTTCCCGTTCCCGATGACATATATGTACTTCGTTTTTCAGTTCTTTTTGTTTGTATAGGTGTATATATAATTGTTTCATGGCGGGTCATTGCTGATGATGCGATGAGTGCGCGCTTGCGCGCTCCGAGCTCGCCTTTATTAATATTACATGTATATATGTGTTTTTAAAGGTGTATAATAATAATAATAATAATAATAATAATAATAATAATAATAATAACGCAGTAACGCACACAGACAGCAAAAGATATATATATTTTGATGGAGCTTATTATTACCTGTGTTTTAATAATTATATCATCACTTTTATCAGCCTTTATTTTATTCCCAGCACGATAGTAGACGTCTCGAACGCAGTAAGAACACCATAATATATATATAAGAGAGACAAGGATGCAACAGAAAAAAAATTGCAAGAATTGCAAAAAGTATTACAAAAATTAAATATTAAAATATGCTACAATCGTAACTAATTAATTAATTAATTAATTTTACGAATTTTACGAGAAATGATTTTGAGTTTGAATGCTACGAAAAAATGGCGGTTATCTGAGACCGCTACTGAATAATATGGGAGAATATAATGAGAAATATTCAGTCGTAGGTCGGTATATGCGCGCAGCATAATATGGATGTGTTTTTTTGCAACTTTCCCAATTTAACACGATTTTTTAATTTATCACATTCATATACATATATTCATTTCACTGAAAATAATAATAATACCTATTAAATTACGCTCTAACTTATATAGAATTACATTTTATCAACAATTTCAGTTACAATTCTTACACAGAAGAGAATATATATTTTTACTTGATAGCATATATGAACCCGAGTCGAAAAAGTATATGTAACGTGAGTATATATGTACATATATCGGTGACCTTGATGACTATTACTCATAATAGACACCGACAACTAGTCCAATCGCGTAAAATTCTCGATTTTCAAAGACAAATTTTGAGTAGGCATCGCGGTCAGTATCCCAAACATATCCCATTTTCACATCAATTCCCTGGCCAGTTTTTTGAATTATCGTCAACGAAACAATGTACTTGTAACTATGAAAAATAAATTATTTCCGTATTATGATATAATTAGAGGAAAATAAAAATAAACAGTACCGATGGTAATCTTTTTTGTAAATTTGCTGTCTTATCGCCACTGCCATATCTTTACAAAGTTTTAGACAAATAATCGGATTATACTCAACTCCAGTCAGTGATTTTGTCATCACAGATTTCACAATCTTGTCGACAACAACGTAATTGAAGGGATTGAGAGATTCGAGTTGGTAGGTATTTTGATATCTCGGAACCTCATGAAAAAAAAAAATTGTAAAATTGAGCAATTTCTCAGGAATTATCTTCTAAGAGAGAATACCTTGAAACCACTTTTTCCTATACGAAAAGCTACACTGCCTCTGTGACCCCATAAAAATGACGAAATGCTCCCGGTGTGCGACCGAGCTAATGTCGATCTCACTCGTTTTGGAGAAAATGCGACTGGCGTAGTGTGGGAAGTACTTCGTTGAGCTGAAACGATAAATAATAAATATTCCACAACATATACATATATTATTAATTAAATCATTAAATTACGCGTAGCCATCCTGATATTTGACAAGTAAACAAAAAAAAAAAAAATACTGTCGCAGTTGAACTATGCGGAAATTTGAAAATTGTGCGTGGCGGCGGGACGTCAGCTACTGATGCGATGGTTGCGATGACAAAATGGCGAACGGCTGTTGCCACGGAAAATTTTCCATGCAGATATATGCTGTCAATACATATATCTGATATATCGCGCATCCGCAATTAATATATATATAATCAATAAATAGATAATATAATATAGTGGCGTCACGAAAATCTAAATCAGCTGTAGGATGTTCCGGAGTGGACCAAATTTCTGGCAATTGCTCGGTAATTACAATCAACCACAATTATAATACCTCCTTTTCACCTAGAATAGAAATTCCGTCGGCACTTAATTGTGTGTGAAATTCTCTCATTGCGGTAAATATGGTTTATTTGTGTAGATAAAGCCACAAGTCACTTGCTTCTTGATCCCGACTGGCCTTCCATACTGCAAATCTGCGATCTCATTCGTCAGGGAGACGTTCAGTAAGTATAATCTCATTAATTCTTCATCAAACAAATTCATCAATTAATTAATTAATTAATTAATCAATCAACCAATCCTACTATTTTGCAGACCCAAGCAAGCCCTCTCAGCAATAAAGAAAAAAATTGTTCATTCCAATCCCCACGTTGCTCTATTTGGTCTCCTCGTAAGTTTTCTCATATATGTATCAATTACTGCGCACGACTCTATGATGCACTCACTCATCATACTAATCAAATAAAAAGGTTTTAGAATCTTGCGTAAAAAATTGTGGCAGTCCGATTCACGATGAAATCGGGAAAAAAGAGTACATGGAGCAGATGAAGGAGCTCGTCAAGACGACAACGCACGACGACGTAAAAATTCGAATTCTCGGACTTATCCAGGCCTGGGCATTTGCATTTAGAAATAGTCCAAAATACACGGCTGTCAAGGTAATACCCCGTCAAATTACTAAATTATCTCCCGACTGTCAAATTAAACGAGCTAATGACCGAAAAAAAAAAAATGATTTAGGACACTGTGAATATCATGAAAGCTGAGGGATACGTATTCCCAGAACTGAAAGAAAGTGATGCGATGTTTAGCGCAGATACTGCACCGCAGTGGGCAGATGGAGACGAGTGTCACCGCTGTCGAGTGGTCTTTGGTGTAGTTCAGCGAAAACATCACTGCCGGGCGTGTGGGCAAGTTTTTTGCGGCCAGTGCTCGAGCAAAAGCTCGACAATCCCAAAGTTTGGAATTGAAAAAGAAGTCCGAGTGTGCGATGCTTGCTACACGACATTGAACAAGCCGAGTACAGCGACGACAAAGGACACTGATTTGCCAGTAGAGTATCTGAGCAGCTCGTTGGCGCAACAGCAGCAAGTTCCGCCGCGAAAGACAGAGCAAGAGTTGCAGGAGGAAGAGGAATTAAATCTGGCACTGGCACTGAGCCAGAGCGAAGCGGATCAAAAGGAAAAAGAGAGAAAACGGGCGACAAACTCGTATAAATCAACTTCTGCTGCGTCAGCAGTACGTTCAACGTACTCACCGCCACCGTCGCCGGGGGCAAGTCCGTCAAAAATCCACGAAGAGGAAGCAATGGACCCCGAAGTGGCGAAATATTTCAATCGCAAGTACTGGGAGCAGCGTTCGCTTGAGGGTTTAGGCTCTCGTGGTGATGTTACGAGCCCATCAGCGCCAAATATCAGTAGTCCGATGCCACAGCGAATAATTTTAGCTAAACAGCAAAACGGTGATATTGACAATTTGGACGAATTTGTGAGCAATTTGCGGTCACAAGTCGAGATATTTGTCAATAGGATAAAAAGCAATTCTTCACGCGGACGTTCAATAAACAATGATAGCTATTTTCAAGATCTATTTAACAACATCACTACGATGCATTCGCGACTACTGAAGTATATTCAGGAGCACGATGACACCCGAGTCTATTACGAGGGCCTACAGGATAAATTGACGCAAGTAAAGGACGCACGAGCGGCTCTGGACGCGCTGCGTGAGGAGTATCGGGAAAAATTGCGTCGCGAGGCAGAGGAAGCCGAGCGACTGAAGCAAATGCAGATGGCAATGAAGCTAGATATAATGCGGAAGAAAAAGCAGGAGTACTTGAACTACCAACGCCAATTGGCTGTGCAAAAGATTCAGGAGTGTGAACGAGAGCTGCAGATGCGACAGGAACAGCAAAAGCAACAGTATATGATGGGTAACTTTCAGGGAGGATACATGGGACCATCGCAGGGCTCGCCAATTCGTCATCCGCATTATCCAGTCCCAGGAACCAACTACAATCCAATGTCACCGACAAATTCAGCCCTCTACAGCTATGGACCGATGGCCTCTTACACCATGTCTGGCTATCCGATGCACCAAATGGCCTCAATGCCTTCGCACATGATGGCCAACATGCCTGGTAACCAGGATCAGACAGTGCAGCCGCCGCAATCAGTGCCTGAAACTATGATTCCTCCGCGCGAGAGCCTTCCTCCAGGTGCTGTACCCACAATGGTCAGTTTAAAAACTCTAAAAAAACAATTACTAATGTATTTTATATATAATAACGTTTTGTTAAGTTGTCGCAGATGAGTAACGTTCCGTCGATGACTCAAATCGCCGCTCCATTGGGTCACCAGGTCAATCTACCGACGCAGCACGGCCCAGCGAGTGTACACATGGGTCAGCGCCTTGGTCAGGCACAAATCGAGATAGCCCAGAGTGTACCACCAAGTCCTGGAGGCCCGGCAACTCTGCGAGGTCCACCTCCGGGCCACATAGGCATCGCTCAGGCTCCCGCGCCCAACTCTATGCCTCAAGGTGTTGCACCAATGTCTCAGAATCCGTCTGTTGCCAATAATATCCCACCGCAGGCTCCCACGCTCATGTCGGCCGTAGGTGGCACTCCTCAGCACTCGCAGACGCAAATTCCACCCTCGACAATGGCGTATCCATCGCCGGCAAACTCCCAACCACCTCCAGAAACTCGTCCCAGCAATGATGTCAAGTCTGAAGACACTGCAGAACTTATTTCCTTTGATTAATATAACTTTGTAACTCTGTGACATTACAATTGCGGTATACTAGACCATTTTAATGTTAAACTATTACAATAATCGTGCTTATTTGTTGCTTATCCAATAAATTCTCGTATAAAATATGCCAAATCATTATAAATGAGAGATTGGTGATTATTATTATTATTTATTTTATTTTTTTATTTTTTTAATATTGCAATTTAAAAGAATTTTAATCTATACACAATCATTATACAGTCTCCACCTGACCTTTTCGCCGTGGCTTGCTCTGTGGTGATGTGAATGATGTTTCTTCAGAGCGATTTTTTATTAGACAAACCGGCTCACCATTAGTCGTCAGACTAGATGCAGGCGCATCTACTGGGTCGACAGTGACGAATGATGATGTCGTTGATCCATTGACAGTCAGAGATGTTTTTCTCAAGCGCATATCCTCCAACGGTATTTCCTCGCTTCGCGGTCTCGGTACTTTTGGCGAGTTGTCACGCGACCTTAAAGTATTCTCTGGTGCTCGATTATTGTTTGGGCTCACATCACCGGGACGT
This sequence comes from Macrocentrus cingulum, assembly GCA_002156465.1. Lineage (NCBI taxonomy): Eukaryota > Metazoa > Arthropoda > Insecta > Hymenoptera > Braconidae > Macrocentrus > Macrocentrus cingulum. The sequence goes on along the minus strand of MVJL01009620.1, from coordinate 7,343 downwards.
CGACTCACACGTGGAGCACTGTCTTTTCGCATTTGTGCCGCAAATCCCGGCACTTTATTTACCATAAACATCGGCCGTAGCTGATCTTTTAAACGCTGACCTCGCCCTGCCATCCCTGAGAAGAAAATTAAATAATAGAAAAAATAAAAGAAAATTTATTTCGTTAACTGACTTTCATGACGCATTCCGAGCAACGCGTAATTCGGTGGTGTCGAGCAACTGGGGATATTCATTGGAATATCAAGAAGTCGAGCAATTTGATTCATTTTCTTCTGTCTAGCTTTTATCCGACCCTTTGTCAACCTAAAAAATTATTATATAAATATAAATATAAATATATTCTGTTTTAAAAATTTTAACTACTATGGAATTATGCGCCACGCACATGTCAATTTTTACAGTACAACACTGCTATTTTGGTAGTTGAGCAGATTTTTTTTATGTAGTTATGGTTACCTCTGTTTTGCTGCCATACAGCGAATGTGATCGTCAAAAATAAATTTAGCAGATAAAAGTGGCATTTTGTTGCTCGAGCTGCTGCTCGCCTTGTGAATTGTCAAATGTAGACAGCGAGAATCATCTTTATCCCCGGCAACCTCAATGTCCTGAAGAAAACCAACAAGTTTTGCAACTCCCCAACCGAGTTTCTTCCCATCGGGCTCCACTAAAATTAATTGTATCACGTCGATGACTAGAAAGCGTCGTATTCTCTGACCGTCTTTTAGAACGACCGTACAGGCAATCAAATCACTGTTATCTGCGAAAAATCCAATTATCATGATTAATATTACAGTCAAATGGGTGCATAGACTGTTTAAGAAACTGTTGAGGATTCCTAAACTAGTCTGGCAAAGCGTAGAAAAGGGAGTAACTTTTACTTAGGTCAAGAACGTTGTTAACCTGCACGCAATGCGTCAAGTTGGACAGTGGAAGCTGAGTCTCTGTCTCTTTACTCAGGGCCAAAGACAGTTCCCGAATCAGGAAAAATACTCGGATGGCCCGACGAGCTCGTTCAACCTACAATATTAATTATTTAACAAGACTATCCAAGTGAAAGCGCCCTTTTTAATACTAAAGGCGAATGTTTTTTTATTTTTTTAATTCATTTTTAAACCTCTCCGCACGGCAATCTCTTTGTAAACTCGATACCCGTCATCGGCGTGCCTGTTGGTGGCAGTAAAATATTACTGTCCATCATAAGCCACTCGACATTCAACGGTTTTCTCTGCACCTCGCTGTACTCATCCTCAAACATGTCCAAAAAAATATCCTCACTCTGAAACATAAAATATATATATATATATCTAAACTGAGCGAACAATCAGTGTTTAATTAATTAGACTTTTTTTTTCATACTTTATAAAAATTTCGCAGCAACGCTGTGCTCTGTTCTTTCGCAGCTTCAATCGCCGCCAGGTGGGCATCGCATAACAAGCATTGTCCGTCGTCGATGATAACAATTTTAGTCAATAGTTTTATACTCATTTCCAGCGTTACCAGGCGTATTTTGGCATCTAAAATACGCCAAATATGAGTAAAAAAAACCATCGAAATAAATTAATCAAACCTAAAAAAAAATTTTCTCACTTGTTTGGCAGCTTGATGATATAATTTGTATTAATTTTTCTACTAAAGCGTCATTGTACCAGCCGAAATTTGCTTCTTTTTGCGAAGCCGTCAGTAGAAAATCCAGATTTTCATGATTAACCCCCTAAACACACAATTTCTCCATCATTGCTCCAATTTATCAGTAAAATACAAATTAGATTTAAAATTTAGCAAGGTCAAGACAGATACCAATATTTAAAGTTTTTTCTTCATTTTCGAAAGTAAACATTGTATAACTTCGTCGTCTAGTTTCGTCAATCGAGTTTTTGCATAAAAAAAAAAAAACAAAACAAAACAAAACAAAACAAAAAACAAAAACAAAATAATAATAATCAAAGAGTAACGCTCACCTTGTTGCTAATGAGTGCATAGAGTAGGCAAAGTCCAAAAAGCGTGGCGTAATCATTTTCCATGCAGTGTAAAGAATTTAAAATAGTATCCAGAAACGGTCGAACAACAGCAGGTCCATTAGAAGCGCACTCATCGGCAAGTTTTATGATCATTGGGCTCTCTAGCGCGAGAATTTGTTCCTTTTCCTCGTCGGTAGCGTTCAATTGCTTGATCTTGTCACCCAAAGTGTCAAGAGGCCCTCTGTCCGAGCCCGAGGACGGAATTTCATCGCTGGGAGTACAACTCAGGGGTGGCGAGTCCATTGACCCGTCTATATCGTCTACAACCAAGTGATTTGCGTCGGAAATTCCGCTCAAACTTTCTAGAGATTTTTCAAGGCTCTCTGCTGGCGGTGCAAACGCGATTGACGGCATGCTACTACTGCAGTCCTCGAGGACTTGATTCGCCGTTCCATTCTCAAAAATACTCATCGAGTCGGATCTCAGTATAACTGCGGCGAGCGTGTGCACGAGTGGCCCGTGCGAGACAATGAGGAAGACTTGTGATAGCAAAAATAGCGACACAACCACGCTCACGTGTCTTCGCTCCTCCTCCTCCAAGTTGACAGGTTTCATCAGCGAGTACACGTACAGCGGCACGAGGAGCTTTTGAAGCAGGTGCTCCGACAGAACCTTGTTTAGGTCGTCAATCTTCAGGCATAAAATGTCGTTCAAGTAGTGCAAATGGTCCAGGTGCTCGGCCACCAAATCGGCCAATCGATTTTGACTCTGGTGGCTGGAAAAAACAAAAATTTAACTCACTTTTCTGGCTCATAGAGTGCAAAAAAAAATCCCCTTACTCAGCGTCGTTCCTCACACACGTGTCGAGCTCAATTATGTGACTACCGATGAACCAAACTAGATTGCTAAAATACGGAGCTGCTGTACGGTCTCGTATAAACGCCAGCATCGATGCATCCTCGACTCGGTACACGTTCAGAGTAAGTGTTCGCACTGCAATGCGTACCATGCCCTCGGAGTGATTGAAAAACTTGATGGCCTCAGTGTAGAGCGGAAAATCGTTAGTGTGCTGAAAAAAAAAAAAAAAACATTTCGATGATTCAGATTTAGTTAATGGAAAATTTTATGTTGCTACGAGAAGCGTGGATTTTTTTTATTAGCTGTTTTTTAGTGTACCTTGTTTACCTCGTTATAGAAAAAATGAATCGTATGGGCATTTAACTTGAGGCTTAGCGTCTTTAAGAAGCTAATATAGTAAGCCATGACCTCCTCATCGCTAAAGTCGAATTTGTGTACGATAATGCTGTTGACGTGGTTATTACTTAGTAAATAATCTGAAAAAATATCACAGTCATTGTATTAGGTGCAATAAATTATTTATAGTTGGCGGACTTACATAGTGATGTTTCATTGCGAATATTTTCAAATAGAATATTTAGCGTTTGGAGAAGTTGAACGCACACGTAGCTGCCACATTTTTGCTTCATAATTCGCAAAAAAAAGGAGAGCATGTTTTTTTCAAGGAAAAAACTGGGCAAAATTGTTGTTGTTAAGTACATTCGATCTTGTAATTCTATATACATTTTTTTTTTTTTTTTAATTTTAATTACTTACTCAAAAACACTGCTGTCATTTTGATCACCCCAAATCAAAATTTCGGCTATTGATCTCAAAGTTTCGACCAGCAGACCTCGATTATTGTCCGAAACTGTATGATTCTTTGACAAGACATTGTACAAATATCTGAAAAACAATTAATAATATATACTTTTTTAAACTAATTATTTAGTAATTAATTAATTAGTTGGATATTTATATAGACTAACTTGAGGTGTTCAAGGGAATGTAGGTTCTTTGGCTTCCAAAACCCTCCTCCTCCAAACCAGCTGCGACTCCGAAACATTTTTTTATAAATTTAATATATTCAAATAATAACGTTTAATAATAGGCAAACAAAATAGTTGGCTAGTTAATAGTGCCATAACGGCGAAAAATTTCTTTTCAACATTGTTACTCCACATCCACAGTCGTCACTAGAGAGTCTTTATTTCACAAGGTTTTATTATTGACACATTGGAGATCGTGTGGCACATTGAGCGCCATTCTACGATATTTGAGGTTATAGAAGGCAGTTCTTTAACCAAACTCGTACCACTGACGTCAACTACATCTTGTCTGGCCGGAAAACTTTCACTTGAGTAATCTTTAAAATATGTATCATCTTCAATAACGACCTTCTGTATTCGCAAATATATGTTTACGTTTTTGGCAAAAAAATATACACACTCAATATAAATGTATACATATACATATACATATGTTAGAGAGGACGCTTGCGGAACACAACGCCAGAGGGTGCGCACACAAAATAGAGAGCAATATGGCGACAAAATAAAAAAAAAAGTTTTTTTTGTTATTAAAAAATCGAATGTTTTATACATATGTTACAGCTGACTCCACATCAGTATATTAGGTCAGTATAGTTCGGGTCACTATTATAGTATATATATAAAATATATGTACGTCAGTTTCTATATAATAAATCACAGTATACTCTTGGTGTGATATATAAAACGGTGTGAAAAAAAAAATTCTCTTATCAAACAATAGGACTCATTTCCAACTAATTTCAATAACTATAACCTACAAGAAAAATGCGAATTTTGGAGCTGTATGCAGGCATAGGAGGGATGCACTATGCCCTGGAGAGTAAATAAAACTTTATTTTTAATTTTTATATTAAAATAATTAAATATACTTTTTTTTTAACTGGAAACGATGGTTTTTTCTAGGAAGTGGTGTTCCTGGCGAGATTGTAGCTGCAATAGAGATCAGCACGGTCGCTAATGAGGTTTATCGTCACAATTTCCCGTCGACAAATCTGATAAACCGAAATATTGAGTCTCTGACTGTTGAGAAATTGAAAAAACTGAATATCGATGCAATATTCATGAGTCCGCCCTGTCAGCCATTTACGAGAAATGGCCTGCAGAAAGACAAAGATGATGCCAGGACAATTTCATTATTTCATGTGTTAAAATTAATTCCTCAGTTGGAAAATCTCAAGTACATTTTGCTCGAGAATGTGGAACCTTTCTTACGCTCCTCCTCTCGACAAAAACTCATTGAGATTGTAAAAAAATGTGGATTTCACTTTAACGAGTGTCTTTTAAGTCCTGTAGACTTTGGCGTACCCAATAGTCGATGTCGATATTTTTTAATTGCCAGCAAGATCGGTGTCCTCGCTAATTCAACAAAAATTCTCACTGCCAATGAGATTTTAAAAATTCTTATACAATCGGAACTTTACAGGGAGTTGATGAAGAAATTTCCGGCATTTTCGCCTGAAAAGTATCCAGCCCTGGGTGAATTTATCGAGGAAGAGCCTGAGAACACGACAAATAAAGATTTAATGAAGCATTTGAATGTTTTGGACATTCGCACACCAGATTGCCGAGGTTCATGCTGCTTTACATCGGCCTACGGCCGTTACGCCGAGGGAACAGGATCAGTATTCTCACCATTAACTCTCGGGGAAGTGCAGAAAATTCTGCAGGATAGTCCAAACAGATGTTTAGACACCTCTAATAATCACCTTAAACTGCGCTACTTCAGCCCTCGTGAAGTTTCACGACTAATGTGCTTCCCCGAATCATTTTCATTCCCAAATTTGATAAATAATCGACAAAAATACAAACTCTTGGGGAATTCAGTAAATATTCACGTAGTAAGTCACTTGATTTTACTGTTGCACCATGCAGCGCTGTACAGTAAATAATGATTTATAAAGTATTTTTTTTATTAATAATATGATATTGAAAAGAAAAATTATATTTGAATACTGCCACATCCCGTTTGACAATTAAGTTATAAGTCATTCCCGTAACACTTAGATTGATAATTAAATAAAGAATTAATGTTAAATATTATTCTAGTTCGCGTGGAATGTGAATTTTACGCTCGAGAGCGTATTTTTTCAAGGCTGCGTATTTTGCGTACCAGGATTCAATTTCCTTTTGCATTCGATTGTTATTCTCCTGCATTATCTCCATATCTCGATATTCCTGAGTCTTTTCAGTCTCCAGTACGTCCTTTTGTTCAATTCGTTTGATGCGACAACTCGCGGCGTAGCCTCTGTTTTTCAATGTCCGTCGACGCTGCTTCATTTTCACAATATCATCCCGAGATAGGCCTCGCATTTTCAGCTGGCGATTCAAATCTCGCACGGATATTGACACCAGCTCATCGTCGCTGATGTCAAAGCAGGGTCCAGGCGATAGCGGGTCCTACCATTTACAGAAATAGTTTTGATATTAGGATGATATAGGTTAAGATTGTTTGACAAAGATGTGGAGATCTTCAATCGGTAATATTTATTAGTTTTCATTTTCTTTAAGGCTTCTCAAAGTCAGGAATGCTTACCAATTTGATTGACGATCGTTTTCCATCCATTTCGCATCAATGCCGATTGCGTAGGAGAATTTTCCCGAATTTCTTAAATTCTATATATTGACAATAGAATGCGTACACATATGTATACAACAGTATTATTATTATTATATACTATTGGGCACTTTTATGTGGAGGGGCAAAAATATGTCTAGTGCCACGGTTATAACGTTCTTTTTATATATATACTCTTATTCTCTCTCTGATGCAGATCGATGCTCATCTCCTATGCTGCCGCTATATGCCCCCTACCTTTAGATACAATTTACAGAATGATTATCAATGATTTTTAAAAAAAGTGACAAAATAAAAAAATCATGTTAGTTAAAATAATGCCAATTTTAATAGTAATTCTTTCTTTCAACTATTAGTTTACAGATATTAAAATATTTTTCTGACAAATATTTAAAAAGCGATTAAGTACAAACGATTCAATGTCGAAAAAAAAAAAAAAAATTTTGCAAACATAGTGAAGTGTTTTTTGCTATAACTTCACTTTTTTGTTCATGTGGGAGCGCCAGCAGACATGTTATTAAAAAAAAAAAAAAAATTTTGCAAACATAGTGAAGTGTTTTTTGCTATAACTTCACTTTTTTGTTCATGTGGGAGCGCCAGCAGACATGTTATCCCGAGTCGAAATATGAGTACTGAAAGTATTCAGACAGTTCTGACACTGTTAGGGTCTGCTCATGCGCAGATGCCTAATATTGGTTGTTCTGAAAGTGCCCGAGTCGAAAAAGTTAATCCGAAACAGTTCTCAGTTCTGACACTGTTAGGGTCTGCTCATGCGCAGATGCCTAATATTGGTTGTTCTGAAAGTGCCCGAGTCGAAAAAGTTAATCCGAAACAGTTCCGAATGTACCTAATCTCCCCTCCACAGTCGCAATTTTATTCCAGATGTATTCCGAATGTTCCTAACAGCGTCACGTGACCCCT